>PVHY01010985.1:0-49673 GCA_004024945.1 Uropsilus gracilis | reverse complement strand
AGATATTCGGATGCAGATGCTGATGGTGAGTGAGAGAGAGTGAAGGATGGCCACTGGGTTTCTTGCTCCAACAACTCATTGGCTGCTAGTGTTTCCACAATTAAGTACCAAGGACTGGAAGCCATGAGCCTCTGTTTGTGAAGGATGGCAAGACTTCCGCTGTGTCCTACCCATGAAGCCAGTGTGGTCTGAACTGTGGTTATTAAATGAACCCAGCAAACTGATGGGGACGCATGACTCCAATTTAAGATGGACATCTGCTCATCACCACGAAGTGAAACATTTGCTCACGAGCACTTCTGTCCAATCACTCCTAGCTGACGCAAGCAGAGCCTGGCTCACTCGCTCCCACGTAGCTCAGTCCCTTCGAGTTTATGTCACAGTGACGGGAGATCTCCAGCAGCTGCCACCAGCCTGCTCCCACCTGCATCTTGTTATGTTATGATCAAGGCCTGGATACGGGTGTTGCCCAAGGAAGAAGATACCATGACGATATTGGGGTGGAGGGGTCAGAACCAGAATCCAGATGTGTCTTCACCAGGTCAGACTTTACCATGAAGACATTAAACAGGGCCACAAATAACTGCATCCACCAAAGACAAGGTAGATTGAGATTCAAAATAGCACATCTGTAAAAGAATGAGTTAGTTGAGTGTGTTCGTAGCGTAGTATATTCGTAGTATGGGCTGGTTTGCCCAAATGGCATTTCTCTTAGCAGAAATGGTGTCAAGAATGAGAGCGTTGACAGAATGCCCTGCTTGTTACTGGCAGACCATGCCTGGAGGGCACCTTCCGATGAAGTGGGTAGAGCCAGAAGACAGTGGGGCAACCTGAAGCAATATGGAGCGTAGTTGAAAACCATATTTAGTATACAGAAGAGAAGCTTCGAGCTACTTAAACATCATCTTCAAATAGCTACAGCCACACATCTGGGATTAAAAACAGATCCTGAGTTAGGCCCTCACTGTCTAAAATGATCACATTTTACTGGCAACTCCGCATCTCTATCTTACTCTCCATATTACATCCAGACCACTCCCTGAGTGGCAGATCTCTCTATCCGTTCTTTCTATTTTTGCTCCCCCCCCTACATCTGGTAATTAAATTTGAGCCCCTTGGTAGCAGCCACGACGTCTTATTCCTATGCAGATCCAATATTAGCCCACGGTAGAGAGCCTTGTTGGATGAATGCTGTATTCTACCACAAGGAAAGAAGACATAGTCCTTTGCTAGCAAATAACAGCAACTCTCTTTTTGGATTACTGTGCAGCTACCTCAGCCTTCCTGCTCGAGACCTAGCGAGAATCCTTTCCCCTTCATCCTTCCTTTCCCCTACATTCATCTAGTCACCAGGTCCTTTTAATTCTACCTCCTAAACATTTTCCCAGTCTTTCTCCCCGCACCCCCACCCATCCGGCTTTCTTCATTAACAGCCACTGATTTTCTTGATTCCATCTCCAAACAGTGATCTTTCTAAAACACAGCTCTCTTATTTCCACGCCCCTGCTTGCAGTTCTTTGAAGGCCTCCCAGCTGCCTAAAGAAGTCGGTCCGAGTTCTTGAATATGGCACTTGGACCTTTGCAACCAGGTCCCTTGCTACCTCAGTGCCAACCCCTATCCTTTAGTTCCCGGGGAAATGGTTTCAGTGCACTTCCTCCATTCCCTCTAGTCACGGCTTATGGAACATGGAAGCAGGTAGAGAGGTGAAGCTTCAGATAAGAGGAACACCTCCTCTCTCTCTAGCCTCCTCTGGCACACTAGAGGGTGGTCGATAACACATCTCTCACCTGTAACCCGTCTTCCTAACCTCTTTGGAATGTCCCAAGAGACATATGACATATTAATAATGACTGTTGCCCCCAAAGGTAAATTCTCCTGTTATCGCGCATCCCCGCATCCTGCCTGCTGCATGTCACATACGCTTTGCTACTTCCTCGTTACATCATTGTAACATTTCCTTGCTGGAGGTATGTATGTAGCATCTCGACTTCATTAAAGTTGGACCTGGACATGCTTCCCAGGATGCCCGTTCTGTGGGCTGGCCTCACAGATCGCTATCAGTCTCTTCCATCACAATTTCTTCTTCATTCCACATGTGACTCCTAACAACGCCTCTTTCTGCACATACGTTCTTCCTGTCTTCTCGTCTCATCTAACATAGCTGCAGAGCTGCTCTGTCATCAGGCTAGGTGAGATCACTGCCAGGAGCTTTTTGCTTGGTCACCATCAATAGCACAGCGCGTTGACATGTTCCCCTTAGGTTGCCGCATCTTACCCCAGTACCAGTCTCTCTGCCAGGCAAACATCAGGTGCTTGAACTAACCTGACCGTCAGAGCACTGTCCACATTGCTCTGCCCACTTGCCTCCCAATCACATTTCCGTCAGGCTCTCTCCGTCCTTACACATCCAGGTGGGAAGACTGTTTCCCTGCATTTGCCTAAGTCCTCATCACTCTGCGTAATGGGAATCCAGAGCCTTTCCCCACACCTTCAAGGCGTTATCCTTACCTTTCTTCCCACCTCTGATCCTCTATGCCACTGGCAAGGTCACTGGCCGTTCCTGGAGACCTAGCTTTCAGCAAAGATTCCTTTCACCCAGGAGATCATTTTCTCCAACACCATCAAGCGTTTCCAGTTAAAGGCATCGTGGGCCCCCAGGTCTTTCCTCCCTCGATGAAGAGGGCTGTTGGCAATCAATAAACTTGATAGAGTTATTGTTATCTGAGTCTAGGGTAGCTGTTATTACCAGAACCACATGTGCGCGCATGCGCACATGTGCACACTCACAGGGACTGAGGTTGCCTACATAGGACTGTCTTCATATGTGGACAGGAGGAGACCTTCAGGTGCAAAGGGCCCCGTGTTGTGGCATACAAGACTGAATGTCTGTTTCTGCCTTTCTTTGTTGCCTCCCCCCCCCCTCTCTCTCTCTCTGCACATGGGGATGGTGCTTGTAAAACATGGATCCGGACACTCACACTATACTTGGGCTCCTTCTGCTCTGAAAGACAAGAGAATTTATTTAAAAAAAAAAAAAAAAGAGCCTCAGACTTGCATGATGATGCACTCTAGGATCTGCCAGAAGATGTCACTGCAGGCTCAAACCAGGAAGACATTTTAGGGTGGGAGGACTCTTAGTTAAGCATGAAGGTGACTCCATGATGGAGGTCTAAATTACCTGGCACCCTCCATTATAATGCATGCCTGGAGAAACTGGTTCAAAGACTAATCCAAATGTGTCACCAGACTCCATAACTTTCTTTTCTTTTCCAAATAATCAGACTAATTGCCACTAAGCTATTGCCTCAGGGCTAGCATAAAGGCTCAATAAATATGTACTGAGTGAATGAAAGAATGAGGGGGAGCCCTGGAAATAGTAGTCACCTTTGTTGGGAATGGCTGCTTAGCTACTCATTAAGCAGTGCATTTTTTGCAGAGATAAATTTTCATGGCACCAGCAGTAGAGTTCTAGGAGAAGCTGTGAGATAACATGAAGCTGACTTTGACATCTCCTCGCCCGCCAGATTCTTTTCTTGTGCCTCATACTTGTTTATTCTAGAAAAATGTATAAGGCGAGTAAAAAAAAAAAATCCTGTGATTTTGACAGGGCACTTGGAAGAGCATGGCCTTCCCAACTCCCAACTCCTTCCTTCCACTTCCCCAGAGCAGTTCATTAATAAGCCATTAAAGGAGTTGCTGAGATTCTGCTTTGCATCAGGGGTAAACGCTGCCGTACAAAGCTGGGATGTGAGGGATGAGAGTTGTAGAACCCTAACACAGAGCTCCTGTCTGATAAAACAACATTTAAGCAGAGACACAAATAAGTGCTCGCAACCCAGGGGCAAAAGTGTTCAAACCAAGGCTACGTGCAGATATACTGCGGTAGCACAGGGGGGAGTGTGATCACTAGCAAGAAGGGGTGGGGTGAGTTTTCTCAACGAAGAGATAGTCTTTGGCCTGGGACTTGAAGGATGAGTAGAATGTTCCACACAAAGAAGGTCATGTGAGGCGGTAGAAACGCTGTGCACAGAGCAGAAGCTTATAGGGTAGGTCCAGGCTGACGTAACTGCCGAAGACTTGGGAGAACATGGCCAAGAGAGCCAATCAGGTGATTGAGTTGATTCCTCCGGCTCCTCATGCATACGTCCAGAACCCCTACTCCCTCAGACGGTAATGAATAAACTGTAGAAAAGCTGTAAGCCATTACCCAGGTTTCCTTTCAGAAAGGACATGTTAATGTTCAGTGTTTATCGGTTTCCTTCTACAACGGACCTTTCCATGACTTCATCCTTCATCCACAGAACCTGAGTGGAAACTCATGGCTTATTTAAAACAAACTTCAGAGTCCTTTCTCTTCTTGGGTATGTTTGATTATGGCATAGTCTTTGACATTCTGAGGAATTAGTGTGTATGTGTACCCCCGCTGTGTGTGGGTATGCAGTTGTATGCTTAAAATGTATGCTAGTCTGTTACTTCAGAAAAGGTTTATCGGTTTTCAGTGTCACCGAGGAGCTAGCATGCCACGATGTCGTGACATCTGGCAGCAGCCTCCACCTGCAGACATCTAGGTGTCCTCTCAGGGAAATAAAGGGGCATTTAAGTTCTGATAGAGTTCACCTTCCCATCCTGGACCGTTATCACATGCGTAAAGGCCGAAGGTCATACTTTGCATGGATAGGCCATTAGCAGTGAAGGTGTGTATTTCAGTCAGTGAGTACCACTCCAATTGTCTCTTGAGGCCCCGGGCTGTTCTACCTCCCTCTACATTCCTCTTCCATCATGTAGGAGCCACGATGTTATGACAACAACTAGAATCCAAACCATCATGTCAGATACTGATATCAGACAGACACTGTTTCAAGAAGTCTTTATATTTTACTAGAATACACCGATTAGGCTGGGTATTACAAAAAATGCATTTGTATGTTTAGCACAACATACACTGTACCACTTCCATTAAGCCACCCACTTCTGCTTTGCTTCCATTTCATGATCAGTAAATGGGGGCTGGAGTTGAAGAGTAGGAAATAAAATGATTGCTTATAGAACAGGTAGATGTTGGAGGTCATTGGGAAGATGCTTCTTCAGCTGGAGGGGAGAAGTGGAGTGGAAAGGGGGGAAGGGTGCAAAGATAACAAGACGCTGGGCCCAGGCTGTTCACATATATGTTAGCTGTATTACTAACAAATTGAGTGAAAGAATGAATGACCCAGACAAGTTAGTGGGACTCTAGCAAGTTCACAGGACAACTGCCACCAGGTCTCCATCACCCCCCACCCTTTCCATGCTTGCTGGCCAGGGAACATCACTCATGCCCTGCAGCTCCCTCACTCCCCTCTTGTCACCCACATCCTTGACTTTGAGTCTTTCTGTTTTGTCCCTAGGAATTTCCATTACATCACCATCCTCCGAGACCCAGTGTCCCGGTACTTGAGCGAGTGGAGGCATGTCCAGAGGGGGGCGACGTGGAAAGCGTCCCTGCATGTGTGTGATGGAAGGCCGCCCACCTCCGAGGAGCTGCCCAGCTGTTACACTGGCGATGACTGGTCCGGTTGCCCCCTGAAAGAGTTCATGGACTGCCCCTATAATCTGGCCAACAACCGTCAGGTGCGCATGCTCTCCGACCTGACCCTCGTAGGCTGCTACAACCTCTCGGTCATGCCTGAAAAGCAAAGAAACAAGGTCCTCCTGGAAAGTGCCAAATCGAATCTGAAGCACATGGCGTTCTTTGGCCTCACTGAGTTTCAGCGGAAGACCCAGTATCTGTTTGAGAAAACCTTCAACATGAACTTTATCTCGCCATTTACCCAATATAATACCACTAGGGCCTCCAGTGTAGAGATCAGTGAGGAAATCCAAAAACGCATTGAGGGACTGAATTTTCTGGATATGGAATTGTACAGCTATGCAAAAGACCTCTTTTTGCAAAGGTATCAGTTTATGAGGCAGAAGGACCACCAGGAAGCTAGGAGGAAGCGTCAGGAACAGCGCAAATTTCTGAAGGGAAGGTTCCTTCAGACCCATCTCCAGAGCCAGAGTCAGGGCCAGAGCCCGAATCCGAGTCAGAATCCAGATCTGAATGCAAATCAGAATGTGACGCAGAGTTTGAGTCAGAATTCGAGCCCGAAGGAGAACCCGGGCCAAGAGCAGAACGACAGCAGCAGCAATGGCACCCACGACTACATAGGAAGCGTAGAGAAATGGCGTTAAATGGCTCCCTCAGGCGTCACACACTTCTCCCAAGGCACCAGTACACATTTGGCAAATCTGAAAAGATGAAAGTATCCAAACACTTCTGCTTCCTTAAGTTTGGAAGTTAAAAAAGTTAAGATGTTGCCTTTACAGTTGCCTTTCCATTAAATGTAATCCTGTGTGTGGGGAAACCAAATTTCAATATGTAATTAAAATGTCTTTGGGGAGTTTGTCAGACTATTTATAACATCCAAAAGCCAAGCCAGACTCACCAGAAATTGCTGTTTAGATATTTTAGGAAGGTCTTAAATTAGTCTTAGAGACAAAATGAAATCATAAAAAGGTGGCCACTTTTGGCTAAGAAATGGACTTTAAATTGTTCACGATACACTGTTAAAACCCAATCCTGGAAGCAAACATTTTTTCCCCCAAGGGGGTAAGCTTGAATAGAAACATAAAAACCCCAAAACTAAACCCGAAGCCTTTTTTCTTCTAATTTTAAGTAGGAATCTCATGAAATAGAATAACAACGAATGGTAAATTTTACCAAACTGCAGAAAATAAGAAAAAATTTTTCTCCCAGACACGGATAGTTTTGTGTAAAAACATTGGCTTTTTAAGTAGAACAGGACTTCTATCTTGTTGTTTAAATGATGCTGAAAATTTTCAACTTTTTCTACCTTCTACTACTTAAAGGTTTTGAACAGGGTGTATCTCATACTCAACAAAACACTATTTTCCAAGTGGAATCTCAACATAAAGATCTAATTTCCAGACACTTTCCGGGCACTGTAATTTCAACAATTCTGAATCTTTTTTGGCGCTGCTTCTCATTCAGTTTAAAGCTTCTCCGAGTTGTGCGCATTCCAAACTGATCCATTTATAAAATCTTTCTTCATCATCTAAATGGTGTGTTGCTGAATTTATTGTGATCTATAATCCTGGATTAAAGTCAGGACTTTCTAGAGATTTGTCTTATCAATGTTTGTGTAGTGAGGGCCTTATCAAGAAACTGTTGAACAGGCTCATGTGTCAAAAATATTGCTGAAGTTATTCTTGATCAGATAGAATTGAACCTGAATGTGAACTGTTATTTACTTTTTGTACATTTTTATTGTAACGTTTCCAGTTGGGTTGGTTATTTCTAGCCCACTTGTTCTTTTTTCGTGTTGACAGACTGTAGACAATTATGAGGAAAAAAATGTTAGAAAAAAAAAATTAGGGTAGCCATAGTTAGTCAGTGACACCAAAAACTGTACCTCAATACCTTGGGTTAACCCTCTACCAGGTTTCATTTTAAGAAAGAATAAAAGGAAAGACTGTTTTGCAGTGAGGTTAGGTAGCAGGGGCATGAGTTGAGAAAAGTGATTTTGTTAACTAAGTTTATGCACAGAATCTAGGAAATCAGTGATGAGTTGATCAGGGCTAAGAGAAGTGGGTCACCACTGGACCATCGACTCTCATGGTTCTGGGGCAGTTTCCATTTTAAGAGTTTTGCTGTCTACTTCTGTGAAACATTACCATAACCTCCTGCCTATCATTCTGACAAGGCAACTGGAAATGGTATTTATGTTTTCAGAAGGAACTTGCTACAAAGTGTGACCATACAGTCCCATCCTGTACCATCTGCTCATTTGCATGATCTAGTAGTGTAAGCTGTGATGATATGGCCACAAGCTGGACAATAATATGAGTATTTGGCTTTAAAAATACATTCTCTTGACTTGATTGTTTTGATATATCTAAATTTCATTTTGCCCGACAGTACTGCAGGCCTGGGAATTTTGAGAACAGAAAAATGGAAAGGACATGAAAAAAATCAAACACACCTGAAGTCAAAGTGTTTCAGAGTGAAATTATTTTGTGTACATTGTGTTTTTATAACAAATATTCTGTAGACCACTGTGGTATTTCAGTTTTGTTTAGTTTCAATTGATAATGTTTGCTCTTACAACTGATAGGTACTGTTGGAAAGCAGGACAAAACCCGAGCCAGTGGAAAAGCTTGTTACAGAAAAAATTTTGTGTTATTGCTGTGGTGTGCATGGTTTGCGGAGATTAAGTGCATTTTCTCTGCCTATACTGATTATTGTATATAGGGATGTTATAAATATACCTTTTTGTCATCATCATGTAAGTCCCACAATTTCAACTGTAAACATCTGTCCAATGGTGTAGCTTTACAAATCATTCACTGATTTTGTGTAATTTAATGATAGATATGAAATAAAGTTTAAATGACAGACTCTGAGTAATTTTGTGATTTCAGGATTTGCAGCCATTAAAGCATTAGAACATCAGACAGAATTTTTTTTCTTAAAGAATTTCCATTTTTCCTCTTGGCCACCAAGTATGGAAATGTCCCACGGCAATTTACTGAACTAAACGGTCTTAGTTTGGGGTGCTTTCTTTTGGGAGTCCACACTGTTTCCTTTTTTTAGTAAAATAAAATTGTCAATGAAAGAGAAAATTTATGTTGCTCATTAGTCAGCTCTGGCTGCTACAAGAAAATATAAACTGTGTGGCTCATCAACAACAGAAACTTATGTTCCACAGTTTGGAGGCAGAAAGTCTGATCCAAGGTCAGGTTCTGATAAGGACCCTCTTCCTGGTTACTGAAGGCAGCCATCCATCTTACTGTGTCCTTGAGTGCAGAAAGGAACCAGCAAACTCTCAGGTCTCATAAGTGCACTAACTCCACACTTGAGGCTCCTCTCTCATGACCTAATTACCTCCCAGAGGTCCCACCTCCTGATACTAATCATTTGGGATCAGGGTTTTAATATATGCATTTTCAGGAGATACACTGAGCTGGTTGCACTGCAAATGAAATGTGTGTGTTTTAATTTAAAAGTTATTAAAGTAGATACTTGCACATCTAACATCAGGCAAACAGGAAGAATATAGGTCTTTATTTCATATCTACCCTGTCTGTCCATGGGATAGAAGTAAAGGATAGAGGATTGGTTTCTTAAATTATGAACACAATATGCTCTAACAATATTCACTGTAGGTATTCTTCCCAACATACTTATACAGAGATCAATGAATGACTTGTCCTTGCCTTTTTTTTTTTTTTTTTTTTGAGACTAGGTCTCGCTATTTTTGCCCATGGGACCACAGGCTCATGTTGCCCAGGGTACCACAGATTCAAGCAGTCCCCAGCCTCACCTTCCCAGGTAGCTGGGATTACAGGCGTGCGCCACCATGCCCAGCTATATTTTTTTGGAACTAGGTCTCATTGTGCCCCAGGCGGGACTCGAACCGCGACCCCTAGCCCCAGCCACTTCATAGGCTAAAGCTTACAGGCACAAGTCACTGTGCCCGGCTTGTCCTTGCCCTTTTGAAGGGACTTTGTATATCAGTTTTATGGCCAAGAGGAAAGGGAGCTACAACTTTAGAGGGTTTAACTATATTCAGCCTATAAATTATTTACACTTACAAGATTTTGTTCATCAACTGTTTACTTGACATTCATTGGGTTGCTGAAAGTCCAAGTGTTGAGTGGACAATAGTATAAAAGCCCCATGGCACTTTGGAAGGACATGGGAACAGGAACATGGAGGACAAGAACTTGACACATTTGGGAAATAAGGGTTGTTTCATTTTCCCTTGAGGAAGGTACTTTTGGAGATGGGGTACACCTACTGAAGTGGGAGAAAGGAGAAGACTGCGCCGTGCTTCAAGACACAAGATTAGACTTGGCTACAGAGGAAATGTGCTATTGAAGTAACTGGGAGAAGAGTGATAATAAAGGAAAAAAAAAAGACCCAGTTCCTAAGGGATTAATGTTCTCAGTAACTTCTAACAAAGTAAGAAAGGAGGTTGAAAGGTATGAAAGCTTCACAGTTGGAGTGATTTCAGGTTTGGGGGGGTTGGTGTGTGTGTGTGTGTGTGTGTGTGTGTGTGTGAGAAAGCATCACATGACAGCCTCCCATGCCTGAGGTATAGAAGAGATATACAGAATAGTCCAAGTTGGTGATGGGTAACCCACAGTTTTCTTACACCATCCCAAGTAGTTTTCTTTTCTCTCACTTCATTAGAGATACAACTAAGCAAAAACAGGGTGCTTCATACAAAAGTCTAACAGGAGACATAGTGTATGCTGGCATTGTGGAGTAAGGTGACCTTAAGCTCTGAAATGTCAGGAATGAGGTGATCTGACAGGTTTAAATGCCACATCTCAGTCAAACTTTCACAAGTGTGCAAAGCCCTCAGAACAGCAGAGGGAAACCTGTCTTGAACACAAAGCAAATCAGTTGTTTCTCAGCTCTTCTGAGCAGGAGTCTGCAAACTATAAATCTGGGGTCCAACACAGTCCTTCACTGGCTTTTGTAAATAAAATTTTGTTGGAACACAACTGCACCCATTCTAGCATATTTCTTCGGCCATTCTCACCCCACAGAGGTGGGAATAGTTGCTACAGAGATCTCATAGCCTGAAAACCTAAAATAATTATTTTCTTACACTTAAGAGAAAAGAATTAGTCAACTTCTAAACTGAAAACCAATCAAACCTTTTTCTCAATAATCATATCCTTGCCATTTTAATCCTGGAATCTGAGAAAACAAGACTGTTGTCCATACAACATACTTTCAAATAACAAAGCAACACAAACAGCATTTATTGAAGGCCCTGTACATGAATATCACTGCAGTGGGCCTCAGGAAAGGGAAGAATCTGATCTTTTCTCTCAGGATTATGGAAATTCAAGCCAAATACTGTACCAGAGTATAGGTAACAGCTTAATTCATTCTCCATTGTGTGTGTGTGATCACACACTTAAAAAAATAAAGCAATATAAAAGTATGTAAAGTAAAACATGAAATCATTACATAACTGACACCCAAAATAAATGAGTGTGCTTAATGTGATTCTTTCTAGATCTACTTATCCTAGTCACATTCAAATCTAATATCTCTATTTCCTCCCTTTTCCTCTCCTCTTCTTCACTCTCTCCCTCCTCTCTATTTCCCAAACATTGATAACAAAATGAAACCATATTGTTGTCATTGTTACTCAATTTCCTGATTTCTTTTGATCTCCACCACTTATCATTGTTCTGTCCCAAATGGAAGATGGTTGATGGTTTACCTAAGACACCAAGCTGATTACTGCTGATGCGATCAATTGAGAGTGTAGACTATCGATTGACTTGAATCTCAATCCTACCATTTATCAGCTCTGTGACTTTGGAGAAGTCACTAACGTTTCCATGCCTCAGTTTACTCACCAAAGGAAATGGAGAAAAGAAGAGCTCCTTGAATGGAGAAAAGAACAGCTTATGGAATGTGTGTATATTTGTAAAGCCCTTGCAACAGTGCTTGACACAAAATAAGCCTTCTGCGTGTTTGGCAGTATTATCATCATCACCGTTCCCAGCATAAAGGCTACATGTCTGGTGAATGCTTAGGTCTTTAAGAGCTGAAGACTAACTTCAAGATCAAAAATTTCAAATTATTGCTAAGAAAACAAATGAAAAGTAGCTTATATCTTATTGAAACAAATTTTTTAATTAAAAATATAAAAATTCTATTTAATAAAATGTGACATAACTAAGTGTATGCAGACCTACCTTGAGATTACCTTGTGTTTTAAATGCAGCCAATAACAGAAATATTCTGAACAATCTAATCCACAAAATGCCAACGTAATCGTCAACTCTCTACAACAATGAAAATGCAGTATCTGATGCCTTGGTTGGTTTAAGGATTATTTTACTGCACTTAGCCAAGGATGACCCATAGCTAGCCTCCTGCCTTTTCTGCCCACCTCATTGCCAGAGTACAGCCTGATTGCACCAGGAGATCTGAGAAATAGCCCCAGTTTTGACTGTGCCCCTCATGAGTCGAGGACGGTGCCTGGAACCCCATATTCCAACTCTCTACTCTGGGTAAAAGCAACCTGTCCAGAAGAGCCTAATAAAATGCATATGTACCACTTTGGAGAGAGGCGGGAGAGTAACCCATTAAAAGAACATACTAGTTTATCATATTAGCAGTCACAAAGGGCCCTGTGGAAGGGAACATACGTGTCTTATAAGTTCACATACTTCGTGTTGTTTTAAAAAAAGAAAAGGGTAAAAAAAAGGGTTCACTTATATCGTATTTGAATTGTTACATTTTGGCCCTACTGCCTTCAGGGCTGGTTAAGGTTCAGTAATCCTCATCGAATCTCATTAAATTGTATAAATTCTATTCTCATTATGCCCAACAAAATCTTGTGACTTCACTAATCTTGCTAAGATTTAATGGTGCCTAACCGAATCTAAGAAAAGTTTAACAGTTTTTGTGACTTAAAATGTTCTACTGCAATTCATGTGATTTATGAGAACCCGAGAGGAATTTTCAAGTCATAAAAGAGAGTGCTATACCATAGCTTGACACAACCGTACCAGCCAGCTGGAGCTGATTCTAACCAAACTTCTCATGGATTAATTCAAAACAGAAGAGTGTTCTTTTCTCAGGCCTGAAATTAGCTTGGGTTACATGAGCAAGACCATGTGCTCATCAGGATGCTCAGTATTATGTGGCAAAGAATTCATGAATTTCTCCCAACAGCAGAGATAGGCTTCCCAGTGCCAAGCAGGCCAGGAAGGAAGGAACTTGACCTAAGAAGCATCGTAGTTTCCCAGAACTGCCCAGGACCCATTGTTGCTGGAAACACACTTTCTCCCATCTCCCAGGATCTAGAGGGGGGTCACTCTGTTCATTCCCAGCACCCCTATTTGAGGTCAGGCTTCCATGTTGCCATCTTGGGTAGTCACAACCATTTAAACTCTTCTGTAGGGATGGTCGACATTTTATGAGGGATACAGGGAAAACAAACAAATGGACAAGAAAAATTTATAACTGTCAACAGACCTGAAGCATAGAGCAAGAGAGAGGGAGGACAGTAAAATTGGGGGAGTGATGGCCACAAGAGATTAAAATGGTTCACAGGTGATAAGGTAATGGGAAAACCTCAGGGTAGACAATGATGCAATATATAGGTGTATATATGTGTGTGTGTGTGTGTGTGTGTGCGCACGCGCACGATCAATAAGAAAAAATAAAATAAAATAAACTTCTGTTCTTCAACTCTTGACAGCACACTCATCTTCCTGTAACTGTTCCTCAAAACTTAATCCAAGGACTCATGGCCTCACAATCCTCTCTGATGTGCTTGTTTAATGGTACAGAATACCTGGATCTCCACTGCAGAGACTCTGAATCAGAATCTTGGGAGACAGTGAAAAGATCTGCTTTTGGGGGGAGATTTTAAGGTTCTTTGGAGATGATTCTAAGATGCTCATGAAAGCTGGAGAACTGTTGTCTTAAATCATAGGTCTGATCACTGTACTGCCCTTTCAAGAAGGACGCCTGGATGTTGTACTCTCTGCAGACTTGTGTTCACACTCCCCAGCCAAATGTACAAAGCTCTGTTTAACTTGATCCCCTCACCCCATCTTCTTAGCTGGTTCTTTGAATGCCACCCATCTTGATTGTGAGCTTTTGTTTCAGGCTAAAGTTCTTTACTCTTCTGTCTAGCTACAGGCCCTTCTAAAAGGAATTCGAGTAAGAGTTTTTGAGATATCATTGATTCTAACAGGCTATATATAAACTCTTATGTGGGCTGATTTCCATCTTAACAGAGTTTTAATGAACTTTAATAAGCCATGGGTCAAAAGAAGTAGCAACCAACTAGAACAAGCACATAGAGCAGGTGAGAGTTTCCAGCTCCTGAATGTGACCGCACAGAGCAAGGGACGCCAACGCCAGGAGAGACAGTTCAAGCCTGTGGAAACTCCCTGAGGCCTGAAGACTAAGTGACTCATTCTGGTCACTTTGGTAGCTCTGTGATTCCCATCTCGATTTGCATAGTGTGGGGCCACCGAGTCCCAGCTGGTGGGCAGGCCAACTCTGGGCTCTGGAAGCAAGCACATTCTGAATCTGGAAGGGTTTTTCATTTTTATTTCCTTTTATTTTTTTATATCATTGTTAATGTTTGGATAGTATACGATTTCTCCCTACAGGCTTGGTCCCTGTAGTTCTCCCACTACCAAAGCACCCATAGTACTTCATCATAGTCTCTTGTGTTCTTCCCCCCACCCCTCCCTATTTTCAACCCTGCCCCCCCTTTCCTCCTGGAAGCCTCATCTCTCACTGCCAGCTTTCCATGTTCATCCTTGACTCTTTAGTTTCTCCATATTCCATATGTAAGTGAAACCGTCTGATATTTATCTTTTCCCTTCTGACTTATTTTCCTAAGCCTAACCCCTGAAAGTGTTTCATAAATGAGTATTGACTTGCTGACCTAGTGCTCAGCTTCTGGTAACCTGATTTCTGCACTCTTGCTCATTCATTCATTCAACAAACCTGTATCAAAGCACTTTATGAGCTAGGCCCAGTGAAATGGAAGTTGGGAGATCCGGAGTGGGTTACCTTGAAAATGACTCTTTGTCATGTCCTTTCCCAGGGACAAGAGTCCTGGTCTGATTTCCCATGAATGATATCCTTTGGTGGAATTACATGCCTTCCTTAAGCTCCAATTTATTTCCTACTCACAGAAATGCCATAGATTAAGGCTTTGGCAGCTAAACTTGAGTAATATTTGGTAATATCCATGGGTGAAATTTTCTAAACTTAAATGCTAGAGAGTTATAACAGCTCCATTTCATTAAGGGAAAACCGATCTTGCTCAGTCAGGAAACCTCTGTGCTCATATTGCTAATCTCTGAGCCAGACTAGGAACTCAGTTTACGAGTACATTCTGACCTGGAACAAAGCATTCAGCTTCTGAAAATATTGATGATAATTATGGGTGATAATCAATATCATTTTTCCTAAATATCTACTGTGTACCAAGTGCAATTCTTGACTGCTAATATACTGATCATCATAATGATAAGGATAATAGTAATAATAATAGCAACAGCCAATATTTTTCCAAATTTTATTATATCTCAGATATTGTAAAAAGTCCTTTATATGCATAGCTGCATTTAATCTTGACAGCTACTCTGTGAGGCAGGAATGATGACTTCTCACACTCTGCAGAGGAGTATGTTCAGACTCGTGAGCTTGATTTACTTGCTCAGTGCTTCAGAGTTAAGAGGCAAGAGTGTCAATGAAGCCTGGTTGGAACGCCAGAGATGAAGCACTTACTTCACTCATTATTTAAAGCACTTCTCTGAGAAGATTCAAACCTCTGCAAAAGTAGTGAAAAGAGTAAGTGAACACCCATTTCCCTACCGCTCAGTTTCTTGGCTAAGCTTGTTTCATCTCTGTCTTCATTTACTTTCCCTACCATCTGTAATATTTTGAAGCAATTCCTTGACATCATATATATTTTATTATTATGTATCTCTGAAAGAGACTACCGCTCCTCTTTCTTAAAATTCTGAGAAGTAAGTTTTATTAACTCCCCATCATACAGAGAAGGAAACTGAAGCTCAAAGGTGTGTGTCCCAATTCACAGAACTAGGAAGTGGCAGATCTCTTTTTCACTTCCAGGTCTGTCTGACTTCAAAGTCCTTGCCCTAAAAGAACCTCCCGCATGGAGCTCTACTCCGCAGTGCAAACTTCTTCCAGAAAAGAAATTGGGGACGGTGGACCTCAACTTCTTGAGATAGACAGGCTAGAAAACATTTCTGATTCCTCTGAAATGTAGTTCACAATGATTCTTCTGATTAAGGATACCCATAAAACCAGTGACTTTTTTCCACTTCTTCAGATCCCACTCTGGTCAGCATGTATCATTAGACCCACAGATAGTGCTGTGCACATTCTTAGACGGGAACTGCTTCCAGTTCATTCCAGTGGGTGCCCTTGTCCTTGGAGGGGCAGCTGAGGCTCCCCTGACCCTTGAACTTGCTATCAGTAGACTCATAAATATTTCTTGCAATCTTGTAAATGGAATCCGTCAACCTTGGCCCTTGGTGTGAGGGTTTTTGAGCAATGAGTCTATGCTTTGCTTTCCACGTGCACAATTCCTGCCTCAAACTAGAGATTATTTTTTAAATGTTCAACAAAATGGTTTTGATCTCAGGCCTGAGTTGAGTCCTTTGAACTTTAGACACTGCACTTCTCTTTCTTTTACAGGAGAAAGTGAAATTGCAGTAACTACTACCAATAATTATACAGTTGAGTTTCCCATGTTTGGGAAAATTGCAGGGGTCAACATTCCTGGAGTACAAAGGGGGGAGCCTTACTTTGGAACATCTACCTTTGTAGCCACGTCTCTCCCCTCCAGGTAAATGTGCTGCATTTCTTATTAAAGACCATCACTATACACAATCTGTTATGTACTGCACTTCTGTAAATTGAAGAAAAGTTGTGGTCTTCATACTTGAATGTATAGATTCATCTGAACACCAAAAATTTCCTTTGAAATCATCTGAAATTATTTCTGAAACTTTTTTTCAACAGTAACACCATATTCTATTTCCATACCCTTCTCTCTGTTTTAAAGGTTAAAACCCTGAGGTCCAAAGAAGGCAGATGACTTGCCCAAGGTATGCAGCACAGTTGAAATCCCAACGCAAGCCTCTTGGTCTGATGTGTACAGCACTGCCATGATGTTTTAATTAATGTTTGCCACCCCTTTCACTTTTCTCTGGCATCCTCTCTGATCCATTACTGGTTGGCCCTAAGCTGAGATAGATACTTTCATGGGGTCCCTAGTATAAAAGCCAGATACCCTGGGTTCATCATCCTTGCTCTACCCCTTACCAGCCATGTCCTTTATGGTGAGTGGCTTATTTTTCAGAGCCTAATTGTTCACTTCTGGAGCTGAAATAAAATAATTCCTACATTGTAGAATTATAGAAGTGATTACATACATTTAAATATACAGAGCATTTCAGGGCAGAGTTCTAGTACTGTGTAATCTGATTGGATTAATAAAGATTTCTAGCAGTAAAGCAATTGACTGCTCTTCTTCATTAATGTTTTATTCAGTCACAATATTTTGTACCTACAGTTTTATGTGGTAATAGTTTTTGCTTCCCCCCCCTCATTCATTGTATGCTAAGTAAGGCAGTAACTGGAAACACCATTATTTAAAGGAAATATTCCCACTTAGGTTTTCTATAAAAACTAGATTTCTATCTATTTCTTTTATATTTTTCTCCCATTTCCCTCTTATATCACACACATTTCATGGAGCATAGTAATATCTGTCTAAAGTTGGCAGATACCTTTTTTTAATAGATAAGAGCAATGTCTGTTTATTCTCAGCGATACTAGAATTACTCTTTAGCAGATACACATGGTATAGTCACCTCTATGTTCAAAATTCCATGTTGAATATGCTATAAGCAATACACATGTCAGCCACATATTCTGTGTTTCCCATGATTATTACAATTTCTATTACTCTGTTCCATTGTCAGTTCATATGTTCCAGCTTTTCTTTCTGAAAATCGTGGCTCTCCTTAGTATTAGTGCTAAATTTTAGTATTATTTCATACATTTCTATATAATCTCTGGTGGTGTGCAACTAACAAAATGGTGTCTTTGTAAATACAGCATCCTCGGTGAATATCTTTGACCGTCATCCCAAATTCTCTAGTCTGTGGCATGCAAGGCACTTTGCAATCTGGGCCCTGCTGACTTGCCTATGTGTCTCAATGCTCACCTCTCATTACTCTGGCGCCAGCCAAGAGGAGCCCTTGGACTTCTTCCAGGCTTCTCATTTCACCTCAGGGCATTTTCTACGTGCTCTTCTCTTTGCCTGAAATGCCATTCCTTATCACCCGCATGCTCACTTTCTCTGTTATCATTGCATGCTCGGCCATGCAATAATGCTCATACAGATTCAACACACATGCCCTCTTAGCATAATTAATCCCCACTCCTTTTTCGAACACTTGTCTTTGGGAGCTGACAAGTTAGGCTGTCTGAGGCCACTTTTATCATTTATACTTATGATTGTCACATCTCCAGGAAGGCAAGGAAGTTCCAGTGCTTCAGTGATCACTTATTAATTCATTAAAAACATATTTACTGAGCACTTTATCTACTATATGTCAGAATCTGTGCTCATAACGGGCATTCAGATGTAAATAAATGAGATATGATACCTGTTCTCATGGAACTTACAGTTTGGCACCGGAAAAGGACATTAATCAAAATAGCTTACAAGACCAGTATCATGTCAAGCCATGCTAAGAGCTATAAAAGAAACGTATAGAGACAAGGGATAAAGGACAAAAAAGTGGAGGTAGTTTGGGTGATCAAAGCTAGATCCAAGTCCAAGAGGGGATAATTTTACTGCAACATGAAGGATCCCACCATGGAAAGGGCAGGGTGATCTAGAGAGAAAGAAAGTACATTTTAGGCACTCAGCACATGCTTGTTGAATGACTTAATGAATGACTTTTCTGTTGCAAAATCTTTTGTCATGACAAGTCATCTGCAATGAAAAGAATCATCCCTATCTCTGTTCTCTATCTTGGAAATTTCTCTCTAGGCATTGCTGGATCATCAGCAGTCTATCACTACTCCTTCAGCTTGTAGTCCTTGAGATAATGGCAGATGCTTATAGCAGGGAGAATCCAGAGTCAGTCATATATTCAACCCACTTCTTAACAGGTCCCAGTGTGCATGACACAGCAGCCTGGATCTCTTGGCCAGGTCTCCCAACCTGGCAACTCCTCTGTAGAAGCTCCCTTCCAACAATAAATACCTTTGTAGGTGACTACTGAGGTCGTCCTAGCTGATTGATGTGCACTTTAGACAACTTGAGAGCAGTATGAATACCC
Organism: Uropsilus gracilis; assembly: GCA_004024945.1. NCBI lineage: Eukaryota > Metazoa > Chordata > Mammalia > Eulipotyphla > Talpidae > Uropsilus > Uropsilus gracilis. The sequence continues at coordinate 30,736 of PVHY01010985.1, read as the reverse complement.
TGGAAGGTGAAGAAACAGGGTGTTTGTGGTCATTTTTATACAATTTAGATACTGCATCCTTAAGAAGATAATCTGATGATGGTTTAAACCTCTCTTACAAAGACATTCTCTTATCCCAGAATGTCTTGAATTTTATTTTTCAGTGACTGCCTTATCTCACCTGCTGAACTGTAAATATATTCCTGAGGGTAAAAGTGTGTTCTTTAAGAAATTCTCTCTGCCACGGTTGACTACCCCACTTCACTGTACACACTCAAGACCTGTGTGTTAGGATTAAATTTTTACTATGAGGAAATTTATTGGGTCCTTCTTAACAATATTCTTAGAAAAACTTCACTAAGTTCAAGGGCCATCTGTGGTATTGTGGATTTTCTTTGTGTGTGGCCCATTTATAATGTGGTTGTATCGGTAGGGGTTTGATGAGAGAAATAAAAACGCAAAGATAATATGTTTGTCTATAAAGAGACTTGTTTCAGAGAACTGATATCACATAGTTGTGGGAGCCAATGGAGCTGTCTCTGTAAGGTAGTTGTCTTTGTTTCTAATGCTGAAGTATGAAATCCATAGGGCAGGCAGTTGGGAAAGGAAGAGGGACATAAAATGGGACAAAAGAAGAGCATGGTGGATGTCATGAGGGACTGAATTCTATGCCAGTACTAGTCACCTTGACCTTCAGATGCTTTGTCAAGAGCTAAACACATAGATGCTTGGCACACAAGTTGGAGAAATGGAAGGAGCACCTCAGGAAAGACAGTACTGTGGCAGGTCCAGCCACAACCTCATCCCAACTCGGTGAGCCGGCAGATAAGCAATACGGTGTATAAGCCACAACAGGGTTGCTGCTTTCCTTCTCCCACAAGAATGTCTCTTGTTGCCATCACTATCTGAACCACACAGGAATAGGAATACTGGGAAATGCAGTTAACCTAGGCGAGTGGGCTCAACACAAACCCGTTCAATGGGCCTGGACTCTGGTCTATAAACTAGCAAACGCTCCTAATCCTCTTCAAGTAGACAATAACTTATCTGGGCCAACCCTGGTGGGGTGTACCCTTGTCTCCCGTTTGACTGACGCAATCTCAGTTTACTTTGGTCCAGACATTATTAACCCTTTAAACATGTCCCATTGTCACATCCTTTGGAGATGTGGTCAAAGATATTCAGAAAACTATCATTTTACTGACCTGATAAGGTGATTTTTTTCTGGAGTATTTAAGTTGGTTTTTGTATATGTGTTGCCATTTGTTTTAATGAGGGCTCTTCTGTGGATCACTTTTTACTGATGAGCCTAAATGTGTCTGATGCTCTCTGCTCTTCTAGGGCTGTGCAGAATGATAAGGGAGTTGTTCAAAAGCCAAAGTTATACCTGTAATTCGAGGTAGGTGATTTTGGACATTAAAGGGAATAGTACATTTCTGGTCGTCCTTTTATCTGGCTCTCATGTGAGTCTCAAGAATCTGTAGGGCAGGTTGACATGTTGGGCCAGTCCTGACAGGCATGTACCTGCATGCGTACACACACAATATGAGGGAGAGCACCCATGTGTACTATGCTTGCACAACCTGTAGCACAAACTTGCCTTTCCAACTTTCCTTTCCAGTTTGGTGGCTGGAAAAAGAAAAAAGAGGAGACAAGATGGTGATGGATCCTTTGCAAGATTTCAGCAGAGGGTCATTGCCAGCAGCCTGCTAATAGGGATTGTGCAGTGTATGGGCACAACCACCAGATGGTGCAGTGACTGTACACATTATGTACAGGCTGGCGGGAAATAGTTCCTCAGCATTCTCGTTTTTTCCAGTCGGGTCTTAAACTTTGGGAGATGGAAAATCCAGAAATAGCCAGAGAACGTGGTTGTTTCACCAAATAGCCAGTGTCTGAGAATGAGGGTGTGACAGAATGAATTTACAGTGATAGATGGCTCTGAAATCCTGGGGGTGGAGATGCGGTGTACAGTCTGTAGGTGTGTCAGCTAATGATGAGTTCTTTGCTTTGTCACTCATGTGAGCTAATAAATTGTAGTGTAAAATGGCACTTTGTATGCAACAGATTCTGTTGCCACTGGTCATGCTCAATGGACCGTGAGGTAGAATGGGACAGAGTTGTATCCCTCAAACCACAGACTCCTCTCTGAAGGCCTGGATTATGAGGTTCATTTATTTTATGCTACTTAAGTCCTTGATAGAGCCATGAAATAACAGTGCTGCAAGATGGCTTAAGAGTCTCAATTCAAGTAAGCATGTCTGCCTCCACAGCTCAGGGCTTAACTGTAGAATGCCGTTCACAGACCAGACGGGCTAGTGTGGTTGAGATGGAGCAAACTCCATCTTGCTTTAATTGCCTCTGGCAAACAAGAAACAAAATCTAGCACTAAGATCCTCTAAAAATGTGATGGTGCCACTGCCCCTCCAAAAATATTTGTCTATGAAAATTCCCCTTAATAAAAATAGTGACCAACTGAAAGCTATCCCCCTTCCCCCGATTACCTCTCAAAAATTAATGTTAACCAATTTTATTACCCCCTCACCATTTGCCTTCCTTTGAAATGCATCCTGAATTGCCCCTGTCTGAGCCATTTTTTTCCTTTGTCAAAAACCTTTATAAAAAGTTGTGAAGTCATTCAAATTTGCTGGATGATGCATACATTCATTTAGCCCCAACCTCTATGGTTGTGTCCATCTCTCTCATCTGTCCTCTCTTATACCTTACCAACACTTAACTAGGCGGGTGGGTCACACTAGCTGGCAGCAGCATGATCCTAAAGGTAGGCATGTGACCTGGAAGACCTCGTTAAGGTTCCATGGAAGTTAAGATTTCTGAGTGAGTGCCAACAATCTGTAAGTGGCTTGGAGAAGAACGCAAAATAGCATGTATGGAGATGGAGGGGATGCTGCTGCTGAGTGATATCAGCCACAGGGTCAATGACAGATACTGGATACTTCAGTCATGTGTGCCATATAGAGGAACAAAACCAAGGAACTGCACAGCTGCACCAAAACAGTCTAGAAATGACTGCAGGATGAAGGCCTCTAGATGCGGAGGAGGATGGGAACCAAGTGTGGAGGCAGCCCAACGGGCTACGATCAAAGGAGATGAGTGCTCCTGGTTGGGTGAGGTGGGATGATGCACATCTGGAGAGGAGTGAGTCTATTTCCCCTAAATCATACAGTGATGTTAAGCTGTTACAGCAGACAGACAGACAAAAGACAGGTAACAAACACAATACACAGCTCCAAGGGGAAAGTCTGGTTTGTCCTTATATACTTGTCAGAAAGTTTTGCTACATGTATGTAATAGGCAATGTAAATGGTAGCAATCTTATTCTATTTAAAAAAAAAACAAACCTCAAGCTGGGCACGGTGGTGCGCTCTGTAATCCATGTGCTGGGAGGCAAGAGGCCTGGGATCACTTGAGTCCGCGGGATTGGTACTATCCAGAGCAACATAGCGAGATCTAGTCTCAAAAAATAAATTAATAAAATAAAATAAATTGAAAAACCTTGTTTTCTAAATTAATTAATTTTAGTCATTTGTCAGTCACTTACATGTCTCTATAACTCTGGGGGTACATTTTTACTCCTCCATATGGGCACATGCTTCACTCATCTCCCATACCAATGTCCTGTCTCCTCATTCCCTCTCCTTTTCCTTCCCTCATGTTTCTTCTGGTAACCACAAAGTCTGTGTATTAGTTTTGCTCTGCTCTGCCAGCGTATGTTTCTTGCTTATTTATATTCCACAGATAAGTAATACCACCTGATTTGTCTTTCACATTCTGACTTATTTCACTCAAGGTTTACTTACTTTGTCCTTAATGCACTTCCTCATGTTTTTAAGCAACCAATTAGTTAATATTCGTTGAGTTATATTCCACAATTTCCTTGTCCATGAACTTAAGAGTGTAAAAATCTTTTCATATTAGAGTTTTCTTACTCTTTGGATTAAATGCCTGGCAAAAAAATTGCTAGACCGTCTGGAATTTCCTTTTTTCAAATGTATCTCCATACCATTTCCCATAAAGGCAGCACCAAATTGCATTCCCATCATCAATGGATAAATGTTCCTTTTTCCCCACATCCTCATCAATATTTGTCATTCCCATTCTTTTTGATATAAGCCCTTCTCACAGAGATGAGGTGTAATCTCATTCTGGTTTCCACTTGTATTTCTCTTATAATAAGCGATGTTCAATAATTTTCATGTCCCTATAGTTTATCTGAATGTCTTCTTTTAATAAGTGTATATGTAAGCCTTTTGCCCATTTTTTGATTGGGTTATCTGTTTGTTGTTGGATTGTGTAAGTACTTTCAAAAAGTAAATAATACTCCATTTATTGATGTAACTTGAAAGAATTTATTGGTTTTCTTCATGGAAAACCCTAGGTAAAGAAAGCTTTAAGATGTTATAAAAGATAAAAGGAAAAGTACTGTTTAGAATAAAGTAACAATATCACATATGACAAAGGGTAAATGTCCCTAATGTACAAATAACTCGTATAAACCAATATGATAAACCAATAGCCAAATGAATAAAAGTCCTTGAACAATTTAGAGAAGAAATACAAATAGTTAATTAGCATGTGAAGATGTGCTCAGTCTTGCTGCGTAGTGCGGAATGGTCCCTAGGTGCTGGTGGAGAAATGCAGATCCAAACAAAAAGAGCATTATTTGCTTCTCAGACTCGGGTGGGGCATGAAGGGAGAGATACCATCCAGTGTTATAGAGAGTGTAGAAAAGAAATACTCTCATATACTCTTGAGAGTAAATTGAAGCAGCAAATCTGCATGGTAACTTGGCCGTTTCTATCAAAGCTTCTAATATATATGCCAAGAAATTTCAACTTCAGGAATGTCTCCACTCAAGAATTGCCCCAAATTGTGTATATAAAGATGCTAACCACAGTATTATTTGTGCTGGAAAAAAATGGCAAACCACTTGTATTTCTATCAAGTAAATCAGCGTTGAAATGTCATGGGATTTAAGGTCATTAAAAGGAATGAGGCAGAAATTCATGTACCAACATGAGCCAACCTCTAGTTTATATAGTTAGAAAATGCATGTGTGTGTGTGTGTGTGTGTGTGTGTGTAAATATATGGAAGTGGGTTTGGGAGGACAACCTCCAAGCTGATAATATACACTAACTCCAGCACTGCAGAGGGATTAGAATAGAGGATGTGAAAGCACACTACTGTATTTTGCTTCATGGATGTCTCTCTATATTTTAAATAATGAGTAGGTATTAACGAATTATGAACTTTAAAAATCAGTTTATTTTAAAATATATTACTAGGCTTAGAAAAGTTATAATTTCTCTTCTCAAAGCTTCCCAGGTACCTGAATAATCTTCAATAACAAATAAAAAAGGTAAAACCTACAGGAGACGGAGACAAACAATTGTGTTCTTCTAACACCCTTTCATTTTGTTCTTTCAGGCCCACGGAATTCACTTTCATTGCAATTTTCCCTGGCTGTCCTCTGGCAGTAGCTCTCCAAGGGATGTGCGGGGTTGCAGTTCACACATGAGCAACACTTAGAAAAGCATCTTTTTCTTTCCGTCAGCCTCCTTTGTTTCCTTCACGAATCCAGGAATGTTTTCCTTTTCACCTTTTGCATTGTTTCACATTTTAGGGCTTTCAAATCACAATACACAATCTTGCACTTTTGGGAACTTCTCATGAGTTTCCTGTGGGCATATACTTATGTAAAAGCATTCTAATTTGCTTTCCAAGCGCCCCACTCTTCCTCATGAGCACCTGGCCACTTCTGTCTTGGTTTGGGATATGTTAGATAGCTTTCCTTTATTTACAGCGTTTTATTCATCGTGCTTGATTTCTAAGTATCTTAATGTTCTTGAACGTGGGGACGTCCTTCGAAGCTGTAGCCACATTCAGATCCTTCGTTGTTTACCCTGATAAGAAAAATCGCCATGATGAATCGCATCCATTTTAGCTGATCATTTCACCTTCCTTGCAGAGTGACTGCCTTCATACCCCTAAGGCATGGTTAGCAATTTGGGGCCAGATGTACTCCCCCCCCCCCAATAATTATATAGATTGCTGGCTACACGTCACCATCAGATTCTGACCTGCAGGAATATTTGTGAATGATTTTTCCACCTTTCCCCCGGATCTGGATATTTATAAAGAACTCCTTCTCTGAGATCCCCTCATTTATTTGCTCTCCCATCTTAACTCCCTATGACCTCCTTTTTGTCTTATCCTAGAAAATGTCAGACTATTATCTTCTCTTTCTCAGCTCATCTTTCACATACACTTAGAGATCTACTTTCCTTCGCTTTTGGAGGTAGAGGTTAAAAATAGTTACCATCTATAATGTCATTTCTTATCTCTGGGTTAAAATATTCATTCCTATATTTTCCTATAATTAACAGGCATAGTTTGCCTTCCACCTCTGAAGTATTGATGAAAATATAAGTGCTAGCCTTCGGTCAGTTCCTTGAGAAACATGGTGCCTCCCTGCCTCAGGTTCTTATTGAGCTATCAAAAAACTTATTTGTCAATATCCTCCTCTAGTGCCAATTGTATTAAGTCTGAACCATATTTTTCATGCTAGTTAATGAGTAGGTCATGGCTGGGAGCAGAATCAAAAGCTTTCTAAGGTCAATACATACTAAGTTGCTTGCTATCCAAAATCCATTAGGCATTAATCCATCAGTTCCCAACAAAAATTACATTGTGTCAGCAGGATATTTTTTTCTTTATTTTTTGTTTTTCTTTATTTATTTGTTGATGGTTACTCAGACCTTATCCTGTTCTTACTTTTCTTTTTCTCTTTATTGCGGAGTTTTTTTAAAGGTCCCGTGAGAAAATGAGATTTTGTCTGCCTTTCATGTCTCTGTCTATGATTTCTTAAGAGGGAAGTGGGGCCTTGACCCATTCCCCATCTCCAGATCTTCTGGCTTCTAAAGGTGATACCATAACTCTTCAAATTACTAGGTGATTCTTCCAACACTTCAGAAAAGAAGCTGTAAGAGATAGGTTTTAATAGTCAGTGTCAATTGAGAGCCCTCAGAACAGTTTCTATACATACGGAGGTTTAGACAGCCCGGGCTGCCTGTGGAGATGTGTGTGGTCGGTTACATGCGTGTGCACACATGAAAATGTCCTTTTACTTCAGTGGCATCCTTTCAGCTACCTTCCTACAGAGTCAAAGACCCATACTGTTTGCTCTTCCTTTCTTAAAGTGCATAAAATTTTCCTATACATCTGTTGCTAGTAGGATCTCATTTCTTACTACAGCTCTCCCATTTATCTTTAAATGTAGCTGTTTCAAATCTTCTGTAGGCAGGAGAAAGGATTAAGAAATCAATCTACTTCTTAAATGTTCACACAGGTAGTTTTGTTACAATCCATTTATGCAAAAACTGCAATTGTTAGTTTCTGGAAATGGTGCTGGGGAGGAGGGTAATGCCTGAGAAAGTGGCTTCTAATCCTACAGAGGTGTGTGACCCCCAGAGTTTAAAAGACTAAACTTTAGTTACATTAGCTTCATGCTTTTACTCTGTATAGTACAATACATCTTTTAAAATAAATATGTATTAGAAAGCTGTTCTCTGCCTTTGCTGTTTAGATTTCCCCTCCTTTGTATTCTGACTCTATTTTAAGTAATATAAATATAAAGCATAATATAAATATAAAATAGTAATGCAAATATATAATATAACTATACTATAAAATAGATTTTTGCAGAATAAAAATTAGTGAAACAATTTTGTGCAGGCCGGCATACCATCCTCATATTTGGGCAGACAGAAAAAGCAAAAACCAACCAACCAAATGAAATTCAACCCTCTTGCTAGATGTTTTATCTATTCATTTTTGTTTCCTCTCAGAATTAATGGATTCAGCCCCTATGGACAATAGTATGACTGGTTCTCAAAGCATTAAAAATAGCTCTATCAGATTTCATTGCTAGGTAGCCACTCAAAGAATAAAAAGACTTAAATCAAAGGGATCTATGTGCTTGTATGTTCATTGCAGCCTTATTTACAATGACTAAGTTATGGAAACAGGTGAAGTGCCCAAGGATAGAGGAGCAGATCAGAAAAAATTGTGATACACACACATCTGGTGGAATACTACTCAGCTATAAAAAAGGATGAACTCCTGCCATTTATGACAACCTGCATAGAACTGCAGATCGTAATTCTAAATGAAATGTGTCAGAAGGAGAAAGACAGATGCAGGATGGTCTTACATGTGGAATGTGGAAAAACAATGCAGGGTCAAATAAAATCAAACCAAGAGCAACCTCTTAACATTTGACTGCAAAACTGAGGCAAATGGAGAAGGATGGTGGAGGAGTGACAGTGGGGGAGGGAAGGCGCCCGATGGAACATGGGGGTGAGTTGTTGGGGCAATGGTTGTGGGCAGGATGTGAAAGTACACATTTGTAGAGGTTTGAACCTATAACCCGCAGAGCAGATACAAAGATTTAAACCTACTTTACCCTTTACCTCAGTAAACAGAGTTAAAGTTAAAAAAGAAATGAACAAAGGCATGACTCATTCAAATTTAAAGGGGAAAAAAAGAATTAGAGGGCAAAGCATAACAGTACTGCTACAACCAATAACCACTAGCTTTCATTGAGTGTTTACTATAAGCCAAGCATTATACTAAGCTGTTTCATGATTTTAAATCCTATTTTTCATTTCAACTAACTGGAAGTTAAGTGATTTGTTCAATGTTTTATGGGTATAGAGAGAGGCAGAGCTGACTCTTCTTCAGTAGGACTGGAATTGGATCTGAGATCAGAGATCTGAGATACCTTTTTTATACTTTATTATCTATGAAATTAGTACCCACTTCGCAGTTTATGGCATACTAAGTTCTGTTAAATAGAGGATATCAGATAAACAGTGGTGTTTATATTATAAAGAAATTATATACTTATATAAAAATTTAGGAAAATTTCACGCCCTGATGCAGCGTTTTTGTTATGTTCCCTTTCAATCTTTCTTTTATGCATATATTTTTTCCTCATGGTTTGTTTTACATGGTTGTGAGAATACTCTACTCGCTTAATAGTAATAAGCATTTTCCCTACAGTATCATTTTAAAAGGCCACTCAGTAATCAAATGAATGCAACATCTGCTGTGCTTACTCTTCTTGTGTGATTTAATAGTTTGCTTCTGCTTTAACTATTATAAATAATAAAATGGATAAGTGAGAATTAAGGTTTTGTTCATAAACATTGGCTATATTTTGAATGATTTCATAGAAATGAAATTACCAAGTCAGAGAAATGAATTTCTTTAAAGTTTTTGATATAATCTTAGCAATGATTTCTGACTAGTTTTACCAATGCTTAATGCTGGATCTACCAATCAGCAATCTTAGGGCATGAGAGCTGGATGTCAACCAAGAAATATTTCCACAGATGCCTGAAGGTGTGTCCAGATTTTCACTCTTTGATTCACTAGCAAAATTACAGAAGGTTGAAATAAGAAGGGAGACTGGGGATGAGAATAGTCCTTCTTTGTGTGGGCAGAAACACAGAAGTTGCAATCTATGACAGGTCTTATAGTGAGTTAGAAAAAGAGTCAGGAATTGAAACTGGGCACTTGGTTTTCACTTCTATGGCCTTTTTCACTGCTGTTTCACAAACTCCCTTCCCGAATCCAAATTCCCATCCTGAATCCAGCCTCCCATTTCACTTTATATGAGTCCTATGAGTTTTGACATTTTTAGAAAATGTTAGGGAAATTCTAAGACACCAGAACAGATTACCTCTGATGAAAGGAAACATTTTGGACAAGGAAGCCTTTTTTAAATCTTAGTGTTACTAAATTATTTTTATTAGGGAAACATTGGTTTACAAGACTGTCCAACATTGGTTTACAAGACTGCCCATGTTCTAGCACTATAGGCTCACACCTCTTCAGATGTACTTTATCACACCACACCTACCACCAAAGCACATGGAGTCCTCTAGCAGAGTCCATGGTAACCCCTTCTCACTCAGCTCCCCCTTAACCTTCTGCCTCTGGTAACTTCAGTTCTGCAGTCTGATTTCTATGGTTTGTTCTGGCTTGGATTTATCTGCTCCCTTGTTTTCTTTCCACATATGAGAAAAACCATTTGGTCTTTGTCTTTCTGATTTATCTCCCTAAGTATAATCCCCAAGGAGGAGGTTTTTTTGATCCTTTCCAGTTGCACCAGATGAGGTTCAGGGCAAGTTGCCTCAAACTATGCCTCTCTGACATTTTGATTCTTTTTTTTTTTTTTGAGACTAGGTCTTGCTATTTTACCCAAGGAACCACAGGCTCACAATGCCTGGGGTACCACGGACTCAAGCAATTCACAGCCTCAGCTTCCCAGGTAGCTGGGATTACAGGTGCATGCCACCACATCCAGCTATTGTTTGGAACTAGGTCTCGCTGTGTTGCTCTGGGTAGATCTCGAACCACAGACTCAAGCAATTCCTAGTCCCAGCCTCGCTCCATGGGTTGTGATTAAAGGCACGCGCCACCGTGCCCAGCCTGACATTTCTATTGTTTTGAATTAAAGTTACATAAGCAACACTGCAAGAAGTACACTCTGACCCTTCTTTGTGTCTTTCTTTCCAAGTAGGAGGTAAATTCCCCATGTGAAAAAGCACTTTTCTGTAAGAGAAGCTAGAAGGCATACTTACCACCAGAGAACAGGATTTTAAGACTGAAAAGGTTGTGGATCAGCCCTGGTATTTCTTTCCTAATCCACAAGACCAAACCCTTGCTTTCTTATCAATTTTCCTTTGTCTAAAAGGAACAAAAGGTGAATGCTTCTATCATTTCTCAGAAGTCCGTATGTTTGGGATCCCATAGGTATAAAATCAGATTTGTTTTTTCTCCTATTAATCTATTTTGGTTCCACTTCATTATTGGGCCAGCCAAAGAACTTAGAAGGGAAGAAAAGTTTGGTTTCAAAAAAAAAATTCTCAGAGAATCTCAACTCTGCTCCTCTGAAATGAAGTTCTGTTCATGGGCTTACGGGGGCATCTCAAAAACAGAGAATATAAGTCTGCCCTCGGTGATCTGACAGTGGAGGCACAAAGAGAGTTGTATTTACAACAAATTTCAAGACATGTCAGAGCAAACACTAGAGGTAATTCAGATTACAAGGATGTTTTAAGGTGATGAAGGTATGCGGGGTGCTGATGCGCCTCTACCCAGCAGTTAAGAAGAGCATGTTTTTAGCAGATGCCAAGGTGCTCTTGGGGATCCTGTGGAGGAGGCATTCTAAGGATGGGCATAGAGCTGGGGTCCTAGTTAAGGGGGTATGGATGAGCTGCATGGGGAACCAGCCAGGGTCAGGGCGGAGCTCAGGAAGAGGGTTCTAGAACAATAGCGAACGTGTTATCCAACTGCCTCATTGCCTAGTCAATGAGAACCACCACATTTACATGATTTGCATTTCCCTGCTGGTAAGTGATGAAGAACAGCTTCTGGGGATTGTGAACGTGAAGATAATTCCAAAGCACTGAAATGTTTCAGAAAGAGCATCTCTTCATTGTGGCAAAATCGAAAGGATGGTGGCACAAAAATAAATAAAACAATAACAATCAAATATAAACACTCTTGATATTTTGTTTCTCTTCCTGTATTTTCTTGCACATTTGTACTTTTTAAATAAAAAAGGAATCTTGCTGTAAATAAGGGTTTATAAACCATCTTCCTCTACACCTGAAGCAGTCTTCTACCGGACCTCTGAACCACAGATGATGCTACAAAGCAATGTCAGTTCAAATAGATTAGATAAAATTGAAAAACAAGTCATTGGAAATCACCTTGTCTCAACTAAATAGATACAGTTGTGGCAAAAATAGGTCTTTGTTCTGTTGCATCACATTGGCTTACATCACTGCCTGTGTGCAGTTCCTCGCCTCAACCAAGGTGAATACACACCATGCCCACCGCCAAGGGTAGGGGACCTCCAGCACCATCCGCCAGACGTCTTCTTCCTGTTCTTGCCACGACCCACCTCTCAAAATGAATCCTGTGCCATCGTGTGTCCCCCACACGATGGCCTCTCATACCTGCCAAATGTAAGTGGTTATTCCAGCACACGTGGTCTTGATGAGAAAAAACGAGAGGGAGGTGGTCCGGGACCCTGGCGAGCTCCCGCGGGGCGCCCTTGGGGAGGTTAAAGGACATGCTCTTGCATAGGTTCACCTTCGAAAAGGGCCAAGTTCAAGGCCCTGCGGGGTGGGATTCCGAGCGCAGCCTCTTCGGGGCGTCTGCAAAAGAAATACTTTCGTCTTTTAGATACTTTTCCCTTCATGGCTGTGGCCGCTGTGACAAGGCGCCTTGCAGGCCTCCAGCTGTGAGAATGGAACTGACCAAGGACCCCAGCCTCTGCGCTGCCTTCCCGGGAGCCCCCGCTGAGCCGGATCTCTCCCCTTCATTACACGGGTCACCTTTGGCGTGACCGTCTGAGGCCATTCTCCGCACCTCTGCTCCCGCTCCCTTCTCTTGCGCGGGTTTTCCGGCTAATGAAGTCCTGGCACATTTGGTCCCATTTAGTGTGTGCTTCTGGCAGGCAGATTAACGCACCTATGGAAAGGGGAGCAGAAGAGGGCTGGGTTCAGAGGCCTCCTGTGCACGCGAGGAGACTCCCTGCACATTTCCGCTGAGCCATTAACTGAGGCCCGGGACCCGCAATGATACTGATACACTGCGGGATAATGCGCCTCTCACTGGCCAGAGCCACTTGGCCCAGCTGAATGCTGGGAGCCAGTAAGGACCTCACCTACCTCTTGGGCAGAGACGACTAAGGCTTCTTAGAAAACAGTTTCCTCTTTGTAAGTGGCAGGTGTCCTAGGTCACTTGCTCCATGGAACTCGTCAATTCTCCCGGAAGGTCAGTCACAGGCTGACCCAGATGATCGCATCAGTCCTTCCAAGTGTCTGGTCAAAGTCATTGCTCAGTATCACCACTGCCCCTGCCAATGATGATAAGTGCTAACATTTATTGGGCACTTAATTTGTACCAGGCACTACGCCAAACATCGTGCATGGGCTATCTTATTGGAGCCTCACGTACTCTGTAAGGTAAGTCTTGTTTTTGCCCCAGAGAAGGGAAATGTTTGCCGGTGGCCACATCAGTTGCGAAAACTTAAAATCAGGTCAGGCTCATGTCACAGCCCACCCTCTTCACTTCCAGAATGAGCGCAGCTGGAGCACGTTCAGCACCACTTTTCCCTCCAATGGTGTGGCCAGGTCAGACCTCAGGCTACACTCCCTTCATCTGTTTGCTCTTCCGAATCATGGCCTTTTCCAGCCCTAAGTAGGAAGTGGTGTTAGATGGGGTGAACCCAGAGAAGGCTGCGGCTCTAAGTTCTCATGCAGGAAAGTTTGTGGCAAGAAGACAACTGGCGTCCTCTGCTTCCAATAAGGCAGCGAGTCGAGGAGCTGGCATTAGAGAAAAGCCAGTCCATTTTACCCTTTACATTCGGGGCCACCCTGCTCATGAATGGTCTAATTGAGCAATCATGGGCTACAAGCATGAAAAGTAAACAGAGATTATTTAGGCAGGGATTTCCTCCCCCCCTCCAGAAGTCCAGAATAATTTTACCCAGACACAGAGCCCTCATTTGTTCTGCTAATACCACTTTATCGCGTCGTGGCTGCCTTAATTGCTGCCATTCCTCCCATGGCAGATGAAGTATCTGTTCTTTTATGACCCATGGGATGCACAAGAATTAGCATAATAGCACCGATTCCACTCCCGGGGGCAGCTCCGCCAGCGCCCAGCACACACGGGCCGTCATCTGAGTCAATTAGGAAACTGCCGAGTGTCTCTCCAGCCTCTCAGCCCGCGCTGACGCTGGGTGCTTGTTAGCTTGCTTGCAGCAACATGGCTGATGGCTGTCACTGATGCCAGGCACTTCCTGCTCCCACCGCTCCTCCTGAAGCGCACTTTCAGCCCCGTGGGGACCTAGCTGCTCTGGTTTCAGGGAGTTCCCTCCTGCAGCCACTGGAGTGAGCTGGCGGCTGGGTCTCCACACCAGTGGCAAACAAGCAAGAGGGGTGAAGCTTTCAGGTTTCTAGTTCAGGGGTTCAGGCTCATGTGTTTGAGAGAAGTAAATTCAGAAGTCCAGACCTGGCCTTGCCAGGCATTTGTAGGGATGGGAGTCTTTAGGTAACACATTATGTCTCTATTGGGCACTTGTTGTAAACTCCTAATTAGCTAAGTGGAGAAAGGAGAAAATGGAGAAAGGAGGAGATTTGTCGTTATCATCATCATCATCATCATCATCAGGGGCACTAGCCCCATATTACAGACCAGAAAATTGCCACAGAGGGTGATTCATTTCTTTTGATTGAGCTAATGTTAGTCTACGACACCATGTGATCCCAGGAGTATATTTTCTCACCTCCGACACAGCATATAGCTCACCATGCCTACTGCCCCGTGTCCGGTCACCATCCACCACTGACCCATCGGAGACCAGAGCATGTACCCAAGTTCATCTAGAATCAGTCAATGGTTAAGCATGAAACCATGTCCTGTTTGCAATTTAAAAGCTCGTAAAAATGAACTGTTTCAATTCACTTTACGAAAGAGTATGTCATGTTTCCATGTGTACTAACCCAGGGAAAACATGCACATTGTTGATAAATGCCATAGAAGGGACAGGGGGTGCCCCCACGCAGGAGAGAAGTTCAAAAGCAGGAAACTGCAAGATTCCTGAAGTAGACAGAATTTCAACAAAGTTTGGAAGGATGTATAGGACCTAGACAGATAGAGGGAGAACAGGGGGCGGAAAAGAGGGGATAGGGGAGCTTAAACTAAGGCAAACCGCAAACATAAGACCAAGGCAAGTGGCAGACCGGGAACGCAAGGAAAGTAGTTGGTTGGGAGCAGAGAGGGTGTGATACATAACAAAGATTCTCATTTTATGCTGTTTATTATTCAATTCAATTTAACAGAACAGAAATTTGTTTCTGTGTTTCTGTGTGCTAGATACTGAACTAGTCCTGTGGGATATTTCAGAGAATAAAACAGACATCAAGATCCCTGTTTTCTTGTTGATTACATTCTTTTAAATTATTGTTATTGCACTTATTATTTATCATCTTTATATGTTTACTGACATTTTCTCTGATTCCCCACCCCTCCCAAGAACATAAGGTTCCTGACAGCGGGGACTGTGGAGAATTATGTCAGTTGTCTTTCTAACTTTTGTTTTTCTTTCTCCTGACAACAACCTTGATCATGACTTGGGGCACCCCAAATTAGACTTTCATGTGCCTAGAATTAGTGTGTCCACCCTAAACCTATTCCAAGCCCCACAGTTTAATTCACCTTACCCCCCAAAGTGTGATGGATAATTTCCACATGGAAATAAAGCCCTGGTATTTGCTTCTGCTGTTGTGACAAACCAAGGGACACAGACTCCCTCTTCCAAGGGTGTAAAATTGGGGGGCTTTTATAGCCAGGAGGGAAACATTTGACACTACTATAAGGCATCGTCTGAAACCTAAAGATAAAGTAACACCACGGAGAATGGGGACAGAGAGACGGAAAGAACCGTGGTGACATTTTGGGTTTCAGGATCAAGTCTTAGTTGAAGTTCAATCTGTCTTAAAGAAATTTCAGTTACAGATGGTCTCACTTATGTGGGGGCTACAGGGAAGACAAACAAGCAAATGGACAAGAAAATATAAAATTGCCAATGGATTTGAGGCATAGAGCAAGAAAAAGGGCGGGAATAAGAGTGGGGAAGGGGGAGGGCACAATAGATAAAGATGGTTTGCAGGTGACAGGGTGGTGGGAGAGCCTTGGGGTAGACAATGATGTGATATATATATACATATAGGTGTGTGTGTGTGTGTGTGTGTGTGTGTAACCAAGGAAAAAATAGAATTAAATTACAAAAATAAAAAGAAATTAAAAGAAAAAGAAATTTCAGTTATATGAAATGGTCTGATTTAGAGTTTCTGTCACTTGTACCTAAAAGATTTGGGACAGGAATTTTGGTGTTTATTTTTTTCCCTTCTCTCTTTCCTTCAACTTTGTGGAAAATTAAGCTAACATTGGCTTAAAGTAGCACAAATGATTCAGGAGCGTAGAACCAAAACTCCTTAGATGATGGATATTAGCCCACCATGACCCAAAGCACAGTACCCCTAATTCTCTACAGTAGTTCACCAGGCCTATTGTATGTGTTGGAGTTTCCCTAAATGAGAAAAGGCACTTCATTTTGGTTTTTTAATCTACATCCCTTTGTTTATTACATGTATATATAATACCCAATGTAATATACATTTATTGTATATGTATGTGTGCATGTGTGTGTTCTATCCTATTCTTTTGACCGCACAAGGCATTATAATGATGCTATTAGTATTAGACCATCCATACCACTTTGAATGGACCTGAGCTTAAGTTTCTGTCACCCACATCTCAGGAGGTCAGGAAATTCAAATTGAGTTCTGTAGCTTCAGGAAATATCTTTTGTTCAAGATTTGTATCAGTGTTCTGGCCTTCACTTAGATTTTGGCCTGATAGCTTCTAATTTTTTCCCAAAGCTCCTTGATACTTTTGAGATGTTTGGAATATCTCATCCAACATTTTTAGTTTAGTTATTTTTTTTTCAAGGCAGGAAGATCATGAGAATCAGCCAGTATATTTATTCTTCTGGCATAGTCGAAATAAACTTTGGAAGACCAGAATAAATTTGGTCTTGTCTATATTTTCAATGTTATATCTTCTCCTTCTTAAAATTTTGACTACATAACCATCAACCAGTTTTTTGTTTTTGGTTTTTCAACTGAGAACTTAACCTGAGGAATGTATCTTTTTAGCTCCCCTTTATATTCATCTGTGAATCAAAAAGAAAAAAAAGACCTTAACTGTGTCTTAAATGACATAGTGAATAATGATAGCGATCCACTTGAATCAAGGAGAACTTAATAAAGTATGAAATGAAATTCTTATGATACGTAATTTTACCAAAACCCAGTGCTAAATTGCTTGAAACTGTCCGAGGATCCTTTCAGAATCTTAACAGCAGTACCTGTCTTTCTCTTCTAATTAAATCTACTTTTCCTTAGGAATCAGTAGCATTCTAAAGAAGTAAAAAAATCTTTTATTCTGTCTCATTGAAACAATGTAATTTTATATTGCTTCTCTACTTGCAAATTCACAAAGTTTGTTATATTATGGTTACATTGTCTTACATTATGGTTATATCATGTTCTATTATGGTTAACTCCAATAGGATATTTTGGAATCAACTCCCCACAGCCACTTTGTATATTTTGGTATTACCAGACCTCTGACTTACAAATGAATGTCAGGATATAACCAGTTTCAAGGTAAGATCTACTTACAGTTAGTTTTTAAACATTTGTTAAGATAGTGTTATAACCACATTAAAGAACATTTTAAAAGAAAACATTTTCAAGCTTAATCAATTAAATATAATGATGTTTATTCCCCGTCGTTCCCTTCTAAATTTTATTTATATGCATGCATAATTTACATCATTATAATCCTAGTAAATATACAATGCTTTGTTCTCCCTTTGAAGCCTTTTAATGTTTCGTAAATCCACCTGTTGTTACACAATTTCTTGATTATCATTTTCAATAGTTGCCTGGTAGTCCAACAAACTGATGTAACATGTTTTGCCTTATGGTTTATCTATTATTGAACTTTAATGAGATTTCAATATTCTTCACAAAATACTTCCGTAAGTACATGGGTACCATTTTTACTTTTGACTTTATGACTGAGGAGAAATTTCCAGAGGTATGGTTAACTAGGTTTGAGACTGATAACATGTTATGGCTTTTGATACAAATTGGGCTCTAGAAATATTGTGTCAAGGTGTACTCAAAACTAGTCCTTGATGAATATGCTTATTTCCCTTGTCTGCAATCTAAAAATTATTTTCCTTGTTTTTTTGTTAGTCAAATAATGTGTTTAAATGGCACATGTATTCAACATATGTTTATTGAGCTCATAACAAGTTGGGCATTGTGCCAGGTGCTGTGGACACTGGAATGAATACAACATAGCCACTGCTTAGGAGGGATTTACAATCTAGCATGGTAGATAAGAAGAGAACATGGTATTATAACAAAGGCCTGCATACATTTCCAGAGGATGTCTACGCTTCAATAGACAAGTTCTCCTCTGTGTTTACAGACAGCTCACCATGGACGATGGTTCCCATAGTATGTGAATGAGAAGAGGTACCTCATTTTCGTTTGTCAAGCTACATCCATTCTCTTATTACATCCATTGTTTTACTGAATTATTTTTGGAAGTAAAAGCAGAAAGTGTCATCATATTATATTGAAATGTAGGACGGCATGATTACCCATCTCTAAAAGCAAAGTGATGGTTAAGTCCCAAGACAGGAAGTGTTATTTTGATGATATTAATAAACAGGTAGTATTTCTTCATGAACATTTTACTCTGTTTAGTTGTGACACTAAAAAAATCATCGTTCAACACATACATCCTTAAATTGTGGCTGTCAAGCTCTGAGCCAGCCTTGTGAATTGGTTTATCATGGATTAATGGTAAACAGTATAATTTAGAAGCAAGAACTTGAACTTTGGGGTCAGACAACCTGGGTTTATATCTTGGTTTGGCCACATAAAAGCTGTATTAACTTGTTCTCATTTCTATCCTCCCAGAGCCTGTTTTCTCATCTGTGAAAAGGGGTTTCATCATACCTACACTCTAATGACAGTGTAAAAAAGTCAGTGTTAAAAAAAGGACAGGTATAAAGCAGTTAGCACAGCACATGGCAGATAATAGACACTTACTAAATCCTAATCTCACTGCTGTTATTTGCTCAAAAGATAAGACACAATTCTAGGAAAGAATTGTTCTCTTCCACCTTGTTGATTATAATATCATTTGATGAAAGAGTCCTGCAAGGGGACTCTCCATAGCACACGGGTGGAGAAAGTTCTGTTGTGAATATGTACATAATCTGAGAGGCAGCAGCTCTCAAATACATTTTTTGGGCAAGAAGCATGTTAAAGATATGACTCCCATGGTCTAGCATCTGAATAAGTCCAGAAGCCAGCAGGCACGCAAAGTCTTTTTTGCTTTCATTCAACCAATCAATTTCATGTTTTAAGTATGTGCTTGGGAAGCTAAGCTAAGTAATACCGTCTTGCCATTTACAAATGCGATAGAAGCTTGGGCTCACTGAAAACCAACTTTGCAAAGACTGGCCTTTAAAGTCCTTGAGCCTAAAGCTCTTATTTTCTAGATGAGGATAGAGATGTCATCATTGACATCATCCTGCTACTTAGCAGAGATGTGATTCAGAGGGAAAAATAGACTTTTTTCCTCTTTGGTTCTTTTCCATTAGATCAACGATCTCCAACCTTTAGAACCACAAAGAGGTTGAGAATTGGTTGGAAGCACCATGGAGCATTTGGAAAATGGGCTGAAAGCAATTTCTAGATATGTTTCATAGTGGCTGTTACCAGGTGGGTATGAGTCCTTTGTGTTTAGAGTCTCTCAAGTGTGTATACCCTGACAAAGGCTAGCGCCGAAAGGAACATACACGTGAAGAGGCCACTTAGCATCACTCTCCTCACTGCAGTGAGACAGCCATTATTTTTCATTAAATAAGTAATATTCTGAGCAATCCACTTACTCATCATTAAGGGCCATTAGTAGCTACTCTTTGTCACACATAAACCCTAATGGAACTCTATCAAGGGTTTTACTAAAGAGTTGCTAATTTTCAAAGAGAAAATTAGCAATGCTGGAAGCAGAATTTAGATTTTCCTCTAAAGCCCTTCTAAATAGCGTCCCTTATACCCTCTGCCCTGGACGACTAAGCAGCCACACAGCAATTATGTTAAGGTTTTGGCAGGAAGAACCTCTGCTCTGAGTCTTCTCCCTTGGGGTTGCAATTCAGCCTGTGGTCACAGGGGAGCACACTGATCTCTCAGTTGAAGGCTCACAACATTCTTGCCAGTTTCTCAGATCTTTCTGAACCCCAGTCTGTGTAGTACGAAGGCCAGATTGGTTGGTACCATCAGGGGGGCCGCAGAAGCATCTTCCTTTAGGGCAGACACTGACTCTAGTCGGTCCCAATGTGTCAAAGGGTAAATTTTCCTCTGCTAGATCAGAAACAGAGCTATAGAATGAATGCTTTTGGTTTGATTCTGAGAACTGTTTTATTTCCTGGAGTAAAATCAGCTTACTGGGGTTCGAGGTGACCTGGTTAATAAATATGGCATGAAAAGGTGGTCTCCTTATATGACTTTCGGGTAAGACCCACCTCCACTTCTGCCTCAATCATCTTCTCTTTGATTCCTTCTGTTAGTTTAATTAATGTCCTCTTTCAAAACAGAATTCCCTTTGATTTTGCAAAGTTCAGTATAAATTGAGTGGATCATTCTAAAAGTTCTCACATGATCATTGGTTCTATTACTTGGCTAGCAATTCAGAGCAAAGAAGGGCCAAAGATGAAGAAACCAGAGGGTATTAGAGCAGAAAAGCTTTAACTCTACTTTCATTAGCAAAGCCACAGAAAAGTGTATTTTATTTCCTTGGCCATCTGGTCATTCCTCAATTTAATTTTTGGTTTTGACATAATTAGCAGGCTACTGGGTGACAGACTAGATCTTGTTTCCTTTGCTAGCTTCAGGATTAGGAGACAATCCCGAACTGCTCATCATTGGTTCTCAACATATTAGACATTAAACCCATCAGAAGGCAGGACATTTTGTGTTTGCCAGAAGACAATTCCAGTTGCAAATTCTTTTTAATTAACAGGGCTTGATGTCAGCTTTCCGTCTACCCAGATAGAGTTTCCGTGTCTGGGCAGGTGCGCCCTGCAGTATATTACAGAACAACAAAGGGGACTGCAAGGGCAGGGCCACTTCAGGTCATTGTGAGCACCTGCTTCCCTTCTTTCTGCCTCCGGCTCCGCCCACTGCTCCTGCAGCTTTCCCCAAAGAAGTTTCCTTGAATCTCTAGTTCATTGACTCATTCATGTAGTTCATGAATATCCACTCATTCACCCATCCATTTAACAAATATTTACTGAGTACCTGTCTTTGTCATGATCTGTACTATGACCTGGGTACACAGTGCTGGAAAAGATGACTCCCTGTTTAAGAACGAAGAAGTTTATTCATGAAACCATAAAGGTAAAAAGCGATGGATACTTTAATGCTAGAAGCCTTGGAAAATGGGTTGACCACCCCTTCTCCCCAGTAGGATCACATTCTTTGTGGGCCTATCTCTATGAAGAAAATGGACTACTTTACTCTGTAATGTTACGGAATCCTAGAAAGGGTGTCTGTGCCAATGCTGCCTATGAATTTGATGTGGTGAGGAGTTTGATCACAGCCAAGCACTAGTAGTGTCATAGACTCCAGAGAGAGGTACTGGCACACATGTTATATATAGCACACAACCAACTAGACTTGGCATATGAGATTTAGTTCCTTATTTTAGGTATGTGGCCCTATCAGCAGATTCACCAAAGCCTGGTATTTGGGGCAATCTTTATCTAGGTGCGAAGATTATAAGCAATTCATATAAATAGCATAGAATTGCAGAGTGGGTAAAGTCTTCTCTATGATTGGTTTATAGACCAGTAGTATTATCCTTATATGGGAAATTGCTGGAAATGCAAAAACCCAGACTCTACCTCAGGTCTATTGAGTCTGGGTCAGCCTTTTACCAAGTTCCTTGGGTGACTCGTAAGCAAATTGCATTTTGAGAAACAGCACTCTGGATCAGTACGTTTCAACCTTTCCCCAACACCCACACATTACATGACAAGTCTGTGCAGGATACATTTCCAAGTGTGGCCTGCTAGTGAGCACTCCATGCTGTGAGTGACGAATGACAAAGGAGCACTGCAATATGCCAGAGCCACATCATAGTTTAGAACAACTGATCTAGCTTAACTCCTTCACACTATAAATGAGTAAATTGCCAGCCTCACATTTTGAGTTCACGGCAAAGCTGGGACCAAATTTTTTTAATTTTCCTTCTGAGCAGTCCTGAGTCAAGGGCATCCTGATATTCCCTTTTGACCCAACTCCTCATGGGCTCTGTTTCTGGGCATTTGTGTCTCAGATCTCAGGGGTCAGTTACTAATTTATACAGGAAACTAAAGTGGCAGTTTCATCCGCTTTGGTCACAGTGAAGCATTTACTTATCCCGAACACCCTTCAATCTAGAAGTGCCATCTCCCTGACCTTGAGCTCACAGTTCCCCTGCATGGAGCTCTTGGCTCTTGAGCTTTCCCTTGATCTCCGTGGAGGCACGCATTGCCTAGAAGGTGGATTTGAACTAGGCATATGGATTCATAGTTCCATGTGCCCATACACCATGGAGCAGACTCCGTAAGAAGACTCCTGTGTTTAGACCTTTCCGGCTCGTAGAACCTTACTGAGTTCTGGAGTTTGAGTTCAGACTTTCCTGCTTGGCTCTATCCTAGCTCCAAATGACACCAATAAAGTCAAAGTCTCTCTTTCCCTCTCTCTCTGTTTTTCTCTGTGTCTCTGTCTATCTCTCTCTTTTTGTTGAATGTGCTTGCCTCAGTCAAAGGAGAAGTCAACTTGGAAAACAAAGAAAAACCTCCAAATTAACAAAGGGGGGAGGAATTTTAAATAATGCTTTTCTTTACCAGAGAAGAAGATTAAAAAGGCGGCCCTGCTTTTTGGTAAGGTTATAACTCACTATCAATCACCTGAACTGATTTAGTATGAAAAGACTGTAGATTCCCTAAAGGTCAACATTAAAAAGAGCGGTGGTACAGGTAGATAGTATCTCAACTCTAAGGCAATTTATTTTCCCTCAATCTCACAATATTTGCTCTTATTGAGCAATATTTCTGAACCCAGCTCCGATAACCATGCAAAGTCCCTGAACACCTTCCTTTGCACCTGGGAACTGAGACCCGCTGCAATGAAATGGGACATAGACCAAGCTGGTGTAAAACATTTTCTTCTACAGTCACTTCTTTTTGGGTTCTTGCTACTTTGGAAAATGCTTCCCTCTTATTTGGCTCTAAATTCTGTTTCTCTGCTTGCCTTCGCTTCTAAGAAAGAAGAGGCTGCCTGTCAGAATGACGCAGTGCTGTGTGACCCGTTGCAGGCAGGGAAAAATGGCCCAGGAATGTTGCTCAGGGCAGACACCGAGGCATCAAAAACTGTGGGGTCCATTGGCAGTGAGGCCTTTAGGTTCCACAACAGCTGCTTGTCTGCTGCTTTCACAGATAAGGTCAGATCTGGAGAGAATGCTCCCTGCCCCCCCTTGCTTCCTAAGGGGATTAGTAAGCAAACATTAGGTCAGAGATGGTCAAGTGTTTTTGACACAAATCAAATCAGGGCTTTGTTTTTTCCCCCAATCTAATACAGGCCTTACTGAGGGTCAGTCTCTGCCTAAATCTCACCATCATTCAAAATGAGAACATTGTGTTCTTGTACTTCTTTGCAGGGCTGCTGGGAGGAAAAGAAATGATTGTAATGCCCATTGGATCAAAATGTGAGACTGTTGCCTTTATGGCACCAGTGACATCTCAGAAGGAAAAGAGGGTTATTCTCAGCCTGTATTTCAAATTATTGAGCTAAGCGAATGTCAGACAGGTGAAAATCCGGTGCCTTGGAGCCACTCATCAGGGACAAGGAGTATTCCTCCTGTGCTGGATGACCACAAGAAGAAAACAGGTCCAGTTCATTTGGAGAATTTAGTTGATTTCTTTTCTCAAAACTAACCCAGAGGCTGTTCCTGAAGGTGTAGTCTTGGGACCCGTTGCATGAGAATCACTTTCCTGCTACAAATGCAGATGATCAACCCAAACATCTTGCCAAACCCACTAATTAAGTATCTGTTGGGGTGGGACTAAGGGCCAAATAAAAAGATGGCTCTCTGGTATACTAACATGTGACCCACACTCACCAGTGATTTGAGCTGCTCAAATATTACTATAGGGAGGAGTTTCTCAAGCCTGGTCACACAGTAGAATGATCTGGTGAGCAAGAGACTGGTGGCTGGCAGGGCCTCAGAGCAATTTTATGACACTTTCTGGGGACGAGGCCCTGGCATTTGTATTTTAAATGTTCTCCGGGTGATTTTAGACATATAATCAGGGTTGAGAGCCATGATTGGGCTTGAGCTGCAAGGGAATGTGCTAAAGGCACCTACACCAATTCCACTAGCCTTTCTGAAGCTCATTCTCTGCGGATGCGTTAAGGGTCAGAACCTAAAGAGCTCCTACAATGTGCAACCCATTGAGGAAGTCGGAGATTAACCAAACAGAAACAGACGCTGCTCTCAAGGCACCCAGAGGCTAATGGGAGTGGCACAAACTCAAAGGGCGAGTAGAAGATGCCCTCATTTCTCTCGCTCCCCTGTCGACTTTTGGGTCTTTGATAAAGTCCTTGCTAATGAGGGTCCCTGGATTTTCCCCTCACTTTATCTGTCTCTATTTAAAACATCTTTCAAATGCCCTGATTATTCAGAGGCCCTTGAAGGTGTTGTTCTTGAGACTCTTTGGAGCTGTGTGACTTTCTCCCTGATCCTGACAGCTCCCTCAGACATGAGCAAGAAACTGTCACATCTCACCCCTCTGGGTACTTGCTGTGGCCTAATGGTAGTCTATCAACATGTCCTGACTCATGGTGGTCGACTGATATGTCTTGACTCATGGTGGTTGATCGACATGTCCTGACTCATGGTGGTTGATTGATATGCCTTGACCTGTGGGACTTAAGAATAATCTGCTCTTCTCTGCCAAAAACATCTTTGAATTCATTACGTATGAAAATCTGTTCTTAGATTAATCTTATCAAATTCTACCTGAAGATAGCTGCTTTTAGGCAGAAGTTCCAGTATAGGTGTGTCTATGGAATAAGGTAAAATCGACCCTGCTTCTATACACAGGCTTAATTACAGTGAGGATTTCACTTTCTCATTATCTAAAGCAGAACAGAGGTTATGACCATTACACAGCTTAAGGTATAAGATGTGATTTCTTTAAGCTGGCATCCTAGTTTTTGAAAGTGTTGGCTTTTGCTTTTTTCCCTTCCTGTAGTAATTTACTTTTTTATAATTTATCAGTTGATAAATTATTTGTGCACAGTTAAGTCATGCCCTATATAACACCAAAATGTCTTCTCATAAAAGGGACAAGGAAGTTTTCAGTGATCATGACCTTGATTAATTTGACATTGAGATCAGAAGCAAGGAACCTCTCATTTATTGCATTCATATGCTCTCAGACTCAGTACAATCTGATATACCTTTCTGGAATCAAGCTTTGTGAGAAAAAATCTTTTTAATTTGTAACCTCATCTTGGAAATGGTGAGTGCTTGCCTGGAACAGATAATTTAGCCTCCAAGCTTCTTATCTAATATTAATGGGCATCTCTTTATTTATATCCACTTAGAGAATGGTTATAATTTTAATTAGCATCAATTGGAAATTCCTCAACTATTCAATGGAGGAAAAGTGGCATTAATACTTGATTGCAGAAGTAATGGCAGACTGTAGCAAGAGATCTGGGCATAATTATATACCAAGCAGAAGGGCATGAGGGGTGAGTTAGCACTCAGGAGTATGCAGGAAATTAATTAACCTAGCTAAGCACAAATAGTAAGGAACTTACTTTGAAAGTTCTTTGAATATAAGGAAAGGGGATTATTTTGATTATTTACAATTTATAGATTATTATTATTACTCACAGATATGTTATCTAGTACAATGATTATCCTTTCCACTTCCATTTACTTGATTGGTTATGTTACCTTATAAAGTAAGCAATAGTGACAGAGAAGGTAGATGTGGGGGAGCAAATGAAAGATTCCAATCCCCAAGATAGTCTACTGTAAACATGGAAGGTGTCAATGGGATTTTTAAACAGCTTATGGAGATATAAAAGAGTTTGTATCATATGTGTGTGTGTGTGTGTGTGTGTGTGTGTATATATATATAGAGAGAGAGAGAGGTTCACCCATATAAAGTGTGAACCACAACTGCTTTTATTGTACTCATTGAATTGTGTAAATATCGGCACTATCTAATTTTAAACATTTTCTTCAACTCCAACAAGAAACCCATTTTGATGAAACTGTAACTTCCTTATCATCTTTCTCCTCAGTCCTAAGCAAAGTTTCACTTACTTTTTGTCTGCAGCTTTATTCTGATTATTTCAGGTAAATGGGACCATGCATAGTGGCTTTTGGGAATCTAGCTTCTTTCACGTGGCTTCAAGTTTTCATCATGTTGTACTAGCTCTTCATCCATTTTTATGCCTGGAAATATTCCACTGTGTGGTTATACCACATTTCGTTTATTCATTTGTTGGCAGGCATTTGGGTTGCTACCGTTTCTTTGGTTAAATGCTATGGACATTTAAATGCTATGGACATTTACATGTAAGTTTTTATTTGGACCTAACTCAGGAGTTCTTAAATCAGGACTTTTGACATTCTTTTCTAAGTTAATTTAAATAGATCATTGTTGACAGTTGAACGCAGGTTGAGAACCTAAGAAAGAGACCACGAGAGGGATGGCTTAGCTACAGAGGCTGAGGGTCGATTTGGAAGTAATGAACCAAATAACAATTTATTAACAAAAGAAAGGGGTATACATAGAGACAGGGCAAGGGTCAGGTGAATTTCAAAGGAAGGCAAATGGTGAGGGTACAATGAAATTGGTTAACATATTAATTCCTGAGAGGTAATTGGGAGCAGGAGGATAGCTCACAGGGGGTTGCTATCTCTGTTAAGGAGGATTTCCTTAGGTAAACATTTTTGGAGGGGCAGCTGCGCCAAAACATCTTCAGAGGAATTCATCGCTAGATTTTGTCTCGCTTGCCGGAGGCAATTAAGGCGAGAAGGCGTTTGCTCCATCTCCCTGCACAAGACTGTCTGGTCTGTGAATGGCATTCCACACATTATAAATACATGCACTATATAGGCTTAGTTGAATCTAAGTTTCTTTTTGATATCACTTGTAAAGTTGGCTTTACAACACTAAATACACAGAAATTTGCCTATCCCATTGTCATTATATCTAAGGATATCAGTGACTGCTGAGTTATCATTTCTGATCTGTTTTTATCCATCTTTGGTTGTATTTTCCTGCACTGAAGGCAAGACTTCGTTTTATTTTGATTGTTAAAAATATCTATATGTCATCCTCTACTCACTAACTAGAATCAGATGCATCTGTTTTTAAATAAAGGGTTTGGAGTTACAGGTGTAGGATTGGTTGTCAAAAGAAAGGGAGGAGAAATTCCTATGTTTTGATCTCCTGATTGATGGATAAGATGATGTCACACTTATAGATATCATATACTGTCAAGAGTGCCTGAAGCCAGCTGCGTAAAGTGTGATATATTAATTTTGTTCAACTATTGTTAATGGAGGGATTTTTATGTGTTAAAATCTATTGTAGGTGCTGGAAATGTATCAGTGAACAAAACCGTCAGAGATCTTTTTTCCAGAGAATTTTATATTCTAGCAGAGGAGAGATACTAGGCACCGCATGTGATGTAACTAAATAGTATGTTATTGTATGTTAGAAGGTTGTACATGCTATTGAAAAATGTAACAAAAGATAGAGCAGGGTGGGTGGGGCACCTTGCTCTACAGAGCAGAATAATCCCGGGGAGACCTTACTGGGAATGGCACACTTGAACAAAAACCTGAAAGAAAAAAAAGATGAGAGTTAGCCATTTAGCGGTCTAGAGAAAAATATTCCAGGCAGAAGTGAGGGCTGGATACATTTTGTATAATTTTCCTTAGGTGAACCTATCTGCCTCTGTGACCTACAGCTCACTCCTGGGGAGTTTTGTTGTTGTGCTTTTTTTTAAAAAAAAAACAGCAGTAGCTCTGCAACTCGACCTTGTGTACCTTTTAAGTGTGGACTGCTCTTCCAGCTTTCAGAGAATTGTTATTTGTCACCTGCCTTCTGGGGGTGCATGCCTTGCTCTCGCTGTCTTCTGCTCCAGCTTCTGACTCTACTATCTGCATTCTTCACTTGGCCCGACCATGTGCCTCTGCGTCTACAGTTCGTCTCTGCTTTGCCACAATACCCCGGGTACCTCTTCAAGCCTGCAGCCCCACCCACGTCTTCCCTTCTGTTTCTAGCTGAGGACTTTTTTCCTAGCGTCCACCTCTGGGCTTTGTGGTATTCTTGCACCTTCGTGTGCAAATTCCCTTTCCTTCACTAACATTTGTTTTTCTTAGTCCTTTCACTGGTTTGTTCAAAATGCATCTTGGCTTTCCGCAGAATGAATGGCCCCTCTCAGACCATGTATCTAACTTGATTATTCTATTTTTCACTGTCTTTTAAAATAATATGTAGGGGTGTGTGTGCATGTGTGCACGTGTGTGTGTTCATGTGGAAGGGGAGGTGGATGTTTTCCATTATCTCTGATTCTCTTTTGAATTTAGGTTTTATTTATGCTATTTGCTTTTTAATTGAATTATTGTTCATCTACCATAAAATCTACCCTTCTAAACAGACGTTTTAGAATACGTGTACATTCTAAACAGTGTACAACCATCACAATAATCTAATTTCAGAATTTTTTGTTACCCTAAAAGGAAATCCCACACCACCTTAAGCAATTGGACTCTACTCTTGTTCCTCAAAATCTGGGCAATCACTACTTTGGCTCTATAGATTTGTCTATTCTAGCCCTTGCATGGAAATGGGATCAAACAATATGTCATCTTGTGTGACTGCCTTCTTTCACTAGCATAGATTTTACTATGGACTTTACCTCCCTAGTGCCAGTTCCAAGGGTTTAGCTGATCTGAGTGAAGCATTTGGTACCATGTGGAATCTCTTGAGTACTGTATGAACATAGTGTATCATCACTGACTTTGTACTAAATTTGCAGAACTGAACAGTGACAGTCTTCCTTGATCCTCCTATCTCCAATGAAAGCTTTCTAGCATCTCCAGCAAAATGTCATATATACAAAAAAGAAACAAGAAATCATTCTGTAAAAAATAAAGACAAAAAAATTGATAAACTAGTGTATGCAAGAAGTGTAGTAATTTCCATTTTTCACTGCCACACAAAATCTAGTTACATAATTCAAGTTGTAGAGAATTGAAGCATCCCCCTAGAATTTTATTATAATGGTGGCAAAGAAATCTTATGGTTGGGATATGCCAATGTGAGGAAATGACAAGTGACAGACTATGTCAGTTTGCAGTGATGAAGGTTGCATTAGCTTGTCACTAAATAGAAAACTTCAAGATAGAGTGTATATGAGTATATTTCCATACACAAAACTAAATGAAAATTAAATCAATTATCAGAATAATTCAAGCCCCAATTCCCCAAGGTTTGCTTCAATTAGATAATTGTTGCAATTAGGTGAAAGGTTTTGGGGTAGATTTTTCTGGTTTGAATTATCTCAAATTACTTTAATTCTCCACTTCACTTTGATTATATAGACCCAGCTCAGGATTGAGTGTGAGTGAATTTAAGTAACTGTTCAGATCATTCCTTGTTAGATGGGCATCTTTATTTCATCCCATAAAATGTGACCTGCATACTAGTTTATAAGCTCATTTCAATGATAAAGCCTCTACTTTACAGGAAAAAAGTGGAGGACTTATTTACTCTATAATGATGGACAATTGCTGGAAAGGAGTAGTTTAATGAAGACTTCTGCTCAGAGCTGGACATTGCTACCTCTAGTAATTTCTTCTTTCTGCTAGAGAAGCTAAACTTGGGGATAGAGTTGAGTCAAGACAAATAACAAACTTTATGTAGACTTGGTCTTAACTGGAATTGCAGTACATTGAGAATAACTTGTTCCATTATGATGGAAACACCTTGATTGTCTTCAGGTCAGATTCTTACTGATCTCAACCAACTGTACACAGATGTTAACTGGATGTCAGTGTCAAAGGGTTGAGAAGTGATGTGCAACAATGGACTGAAAGTAACCTCAGGTCAGATACTCTTAGTTTAAAATTGGACATCAATTATGGCTTACTAAGTGTGGTTACTATTTTTTCCATGGTTCTCACAATACTATATTGCATTATTGACATGTGGAGAAGGGCATGGAAGAAAAAATAAGAGAAATGTTATATCTTACACACTAAGATAAGGCAGTGTAATAAGATAATTTGGTCAACATGATTTTAATTTTCATTTTAAAAAGGTAACACTAAGTAAGTTATACTTCACATAATTTTAAAAAACTATGGGAATATGTGTTTTAGCTTATTACATAAAATTATTTGCTATCAAAATAGGCATGTGTTAGAAATTTATAAATTTTATTAACAAGCAACTACCAATTCCTTAATAGTAGCTTAAAAATGATGTCATCAGATAGCAAAATTAGACTTTTAGAGCTCTCTGTCATTAATGTCACTTCAGAAGTAGACTAGCAAATCATACCATGCACTTGTCTTTTGATTCCTTAATTCCTAGTATAGCAGATTTTCATACAAAGGCAAACAGACACACAAATATCATTGATTTTTTCATTATGAAATATTAGACACACCAATGCCCAACCTATTGTGTTGTCTGAGTTCTTTGTAGTTCTTGCATACCATCCCCTTGTCAAACACACGGTGTGCAAATATTTTCTCATGTTCAATAAGGTGTCTTTTTCATTTTGTAATACGCTTTTACTTTTGAAGCTTTTAATTGGATGCAGTTCTGTTGTTTGTGTTCTCTTGTTTTCTTTGCTGTTGGAGACAAATCCACACCACACACATGTCACCGAAACCTATGTTGTGGAG
>PVHY01010984.1:0-44635 GCA_004024945.1 Uropsilus gracilis | reverse complement strand
TTTACATGGATGGACTTAGAAAAATTCGTATTAGCAGAAACAAGTCAAAAAGAAAAAAACAGAAACCAAACGGTTTCACCGTTTGGGACATGGGAAAGATAAACAAAAATCCATGAAGAAAAATCAAAGCAAGCCAACAACCAAATCGAAGTATACAACTTGGGGGAGGGGGGGGGGGGGGGGGGGACAGGGTGGGAATGGTCAGGGAGGGGGGGTGAACCCCAGAGATTACAGATGTGAAATTTATATATAAATAAATAATTTTTTAAAAAAGAAAAGATAGATACCATTAGTATAGATACCTTTAGCAGGGAGGAAAGCTGCCTGTTTTAAGAATGTGTATTCTGATCAAATGCAGTTGTTTTGATCCTATTGCAAATGAACTATAACTGGTATTTTAAATTCTTGAATATTTTAAATATTTAACAATCATAGAAAATTAAAGCCATTATAAAGCTCATGTTAATTATCAGACATCAATTTCTTCGCATTCAAATTTAACAGGTTACCAAGTGTTAAGATTTCATAATGGAGTAACTTTAAACTTCACATTTCTAAAGAAATAAAGGCAACTATTTGATGTGCATAAGATTTATTTGGTACATCTAACAATTTCTACAGTACAACTGAACATGAATAGTTTACCTGTATTCCATGTTTAAAGTGGTCAATAAATTCAGTATGGTATTTTGCAAGGCTAGAAAGGAGAAATATTTCACAGTATTGGTGAAAACACTTATGAAATAAATTAATACATTAGTATTTCTTCTATTTTCTATCAGAAAACAGCAAAATTACGTTATAGATATATTTACAGTGAAAACTTGGAAGACAAAAAAAACAGTGAGTTTGTCAATAGACCTAATAAGGCCCCACCTGTCTTTTGAAGGATCCTTTCTAGAAATGAAAATTGTTATAAACCAAACTTCATATACTTTTAAGCACCAGCTTGACAATTTAGTTTTCTTTCAGTTTTATAAAATATTCCTGCTTTGAAAGGCAAAGTGAATGTAAAAATGTTAATGTAGTTAGACAAATCACAAGCCTGCATACTTTTATTGCAACAGTCACAATGTTTTAAACTATTCACTTCTTTACTTGTAGGCTTGAAACAAAATATTTGCCTTTGTCTTGAAAAAGTCCCTTAAAAAATTCATTTTTAAGAACTGTACAACTGTATTTTTCTTTCTTAGTGTTGAAATAATACAACTTGGTCCTTGGAGGTCATGTTACATAAAGTCCAGCTTCTTGGATAATTTGTTATACAAAACAATAGAAAAACCTTAAACTACCACAAATATTCCTGATGCTAACAGTCATATAGGTATAAACACATCAGTTTGCTCAGATTATCCTGTTGACCAGTGCTAAAACTACTCACGTACAACTGGGTTTTAAAACTTAATAGTTACCTTTCCATTTACTGTGTAAAAGTGAAAGCTCTAAATGACCCTTTGAGTTCTGTACTTGAAAAACACTATTAAGGCATTACTTAATGCACAGACCCTATGGAAAGTAACTAGTATGCCTGTATGAGAGAGCTAGTCATATTTTAAGGCAGTCAGAAGGTTCATTTTTCACTTTAAGGCTCTTGCATAATTTATTCTATGCAGGTATTATTTTGTGTAATTTAAATATCCATCAGTGGTCAATTATGTAAATCAAAGCCTCTATATAAAACAAATGGGCAGTTTACAATTAGAGCTTAATACATGCCCCCCCACCATTTTTTTTAAAAAGATGATTTTATCATCTCATCTCTTTGGAGAACTGCAGTATCAGAAGCTGGCCATAATAAAGAAAATATAACTCAAATTCATAAAAGCTATGTCTCATTACACCATACCAAATTATAGTCAATAGAGCAACAAAAACATTTTTCTTACTTATTTTTCATTACTTGCTTAAGCATTTAAACTTTAATTTTGCCATATATAGATTCTAAATCATTCACATTGCAAATAAAACCTAGTAAGAAACAGAAATTTTCACTGTTGTATTCATAAAATATTCTATAAAGTATATACAGCAATGGTATTTAAATAGGAAGGATTTCACTCACCATCTTAACAATCCAAGTGTTCATTAAACCTGCAGAAGGTAGCTGCTTTAGTATTTTGTTCAAGAGCAGATTCTGATAATTTCTATTAAGTATGGAAATTTAAGTATATTTTAAAGTTAAATATCATTCGTGTTCATAAAATTAATGTGCATGGCACTGCTAAACTAAATATTGGGTAGGAGAAAAAATCTCTTTAGGCTTAGAAATAGTTTTATATATATTTTTATTTACAAAATTTATTCTTATTGAAAAGAATTACCATAATTTGAGAGAATTTTGAAATAGAACTCTAGTTTTTTTCTACCAATACCCAATATAATTTGGTATTTTCAGAATTTAGGAAAATGTGTATTTTTTAAGATAATTTTGTTCAAACAGTAGAGCTGACTACATGGCAAATATTACCATAGGATTCTTAACTTCCTAAGTTTTTAAAAAGCAGTAAAAAAATCACCAAATTAAAAAAAATCATGGGCTGTGAATACATTATTTACAAGCTTTTTCATGTGACAAGCCATTTATATAAAAGCTCAGTAAAGTACTTCAAAGATTTTGACAGTGGTTTTTTTCTAATTCTGGGAATAAGAATAAAGACATGCTTTTTTTTGGAGAGAACAGTCATTAAGTTTCTTTTCTGAGTGCTTTTTCTAATAAGCACATCTCTATAATTGTAAACAAAGGTTGTATAATTGGTATCTGGAAGATTTCCAAATTTCTGCAAACATCTAATATAAAAGATAAAGAATATAATTTGATTTTGGGTGTGACCATAACTATCCAATTATAGTTCCAATTAACTGCCATTTGTGAATTGAAAAAAATATCTTATATCTGTTTGGGCTAAAGAGCAACCTGCAGAACATTCATCCCAAACCTAAAGGAGTGACTTCGTTACTATACAGGTAGAGCAGGACTAGAAAAACAGAAGACTATAATATCAGAAGAAAGAAATTTTTAGAGGAAAAATGAGATAGAAAAGTAAACTTCCAGAGAATGAGATTTCTGCTGTAGGGATAATAAATTACCCTAAACCTGTGGTACACAATTTCCTAAATTTTCTAAACCTGTGGTACAGAATTTTCCATATTTAGTTAACTACTTCTAAGTCATCACTTACCAAGAAATTTGTACTTGTGGGTAAAATATCTTTAAGTTTAAATAAATCCAACAAAAGATCACAAAGGTCTACCTTTAATTATTTAGATGTAGATCTACTGTGTATTTAAAGTTTTTCAATTGTCAAATCCTCCAATTTACCAGGAATTCTACTTTAGATTTCCAAAATAATTTGTTTTTGCAAAATCTCAGACAATGGGAAGTGTGATAAAATGTTACTTCATCATTTGTAGATTTACCTATTACTTTAAAAGATTAATCAATTGTTAATGCTAGATCCCCATTAAGAGCGAGTTTGTTTTCCAAAGGAACTTAAGCTGGGATAGAGTCCTTTTGATGAGAAAATAATGAGTCAGCATTCACCTTCACTGTGAAAACTTTTCTTCCATATTTTTCCAGTCAAAAATGGTTGATTTAAAAAATTAGTAAGTCCACTGAGTTATTTCTCCTAAAACATTTTACCTTTCAAAGCATATATACCTGTTAGAACATTTTTTTGAGTTAAAAAATTTATTTCACATTGCAAGTCCTCTTCCCACTTTAACCTCTTTCCACAGATAATAAATCACTGATAATTCTTTTATCAAAGTATCAGATGTTTTTAACAACAGCAAAACTGAGTCACCCATATAATGGCTGTCTACAAATTTAAGTTACACAAAATGAGAGGTTCCAGAGGGCTACAACTAAATTCCATTCACTAGTTTTCTTCACTAATGTTCTCTCTTTTCAGTAATGATATCAGATATATAACAATGGTAAAGCAATTTCCAAGAAATTTCAACAAGAGTGAGATTATTAGTTTTTGTTTTACTATTTACATCTTGAAAATATATACATATTTTCTAGGAAATAGGTTTTTTTTCTTAGACTTGCTTTTAAAAGCATCATTTTAAATAATATTAATGTAGTAGTAATCTAGAACAAAAAACTTGTTTATCATTTGAGTATAGTTTACTTCTAATGTGGTAAAATTTTTGTTTTACTTTTTCTTTAAAACTGTTGTATAAGAACACAGGTAATTGAAACATTGTGCTTGAGGATTATTATGAACTACAAATTGTACATGTTCACAATTTCTGTTTTCCTACTTCTAAAGCAACCATGTATATACAGTATTTCCTAATATTTAAAAAGATAAAGTTTTGAATAATTCTATTTTATTCCCTACTTGTCTTCTGATTCAATGTTTTTCCATATTGTGGGAAAGTGAATACTAAAATGAGATGAAGAGATCCAGATTTCTAGATTTAGTGATTAAAGTCATACCCTTTAGGACCTCAGGTTCCTTACCAAAATTGAAAATTAGCTCTCAAATTTCTGAGCTTTCTTCCAGTTCTCAAATTCTGTGATTTGAAATTAAAATAACCTTCAGTGGTGGCTTTTTCCCCTTAAACTTCATCCTAATCCATTTAATTGCATTTATCTAAACACTTAAAAAGGATTCATGTAATTCTAGTTATGTTTTTTAAATTTAACCTGAATATACTGTTTCAGTGTATCAAAGTAATATACATTAAAGCCAATGCTTGACATAAATGTCGAAAAACAGCATCAGCAGCTATGTGGGGTTTCTTTGTTGTTGTTTGTTACTGTTTTTTTTTTTTTTTTCCTTTTTGAAAGGGGGTGGGCTACTAGCTTTGCTGACAAAAAAAATCTTAGGCAAATCACAACATTTGTAAATTACTAACAGCTGCCATGAAGGAATGGTTATATCTATATGTCAGAGCTAGCTTTAATATATATATATCAAATAAGCTTAAAGGAAATTTATCACTCCCAGAGCCTTAACTGCCCATGAAAAAGAAGAAAATATCTACCAAATTCTAACTATACTAAAGATTCCCTTTCTCCCCAAACTGAAAACCTCTAACCCCCAAACATGTAAAAGGCTATTAATTTACTAATTTCACTTTCCCTGTAACAGTAAGAAGGGCTTTCCATGTCCTCAATAAATCCTTAATATTTAAAGAATACATAAAAATCAAAATTTTGTGTTATTTTAGACAACCATGATGTAAATATGAGCAGACACTGGCATTTTAATAAGTTAAACCTCCCCACCAAGAGAAGATAGGGGATATTGGTTCAAGAAAATAATGCACTTTAGAATAACAAAGAGGAAGTTTAATATACACAAATAGTAAAAATAATTTCTTACATATGATTAATGGTAATATGCTACTCAAAAGTTGCTTTTCAAACTTAAAAGTTTGCTTCGTTATTTTTTAGCTATCAAAGAGTGTTTTGCCACAAAATGAGTAATGGACAGAGGTAAGAGGTCATCGATATGTTTACAAGTAGAAAATAAATCATTTATGATTGGCTAAAAAAAATAAAATTAGAACAATATTTTAAATGTAAGAAAAGGTAATTTGGCTATAATAGATTTTGTTATGTTTTTAGAGTATGAGTGGGGTAGATAAGTGCTTGAGACATTTTGTTACTTTCATTTTAAGAGTTTAAAGAAATAAAGTGACTATATATGGCTAAATTATTACAATTCAAAGAAAACCCGTGATCCCCCTCACACACAGCAATAAAACACACCAAAACAAAACCTAAACAAAAGGACTTCCCCAGATGCTACAAACTTTAGTCTTTTCTCAGGGGCATATAAGTTTATGGTTAGTAATGATAATTGAACAAATATAAATGAAATATCTGAAAACAAAATTGTTTCCAAGATAGGAAAATCACAAAAACTGCTATTTCTGCAATCTTAGAATACTTTGAAATTTCTAAAACTTTTAAGATTTTTTTTTTTGAACCCTCTTGGTATAAAAGTTTACAGATAAATTTCATATTCCATCACAGTAACATGGTCCAGTGCATTTCAGAATATTTGGACATTATCAAAGCTGTCCCTTCCCAATGAAAACATTTAAGTACTTCTTAAACAAGTGACATGATATGGAGCTACTTACACTTTTGGCTCTTCTTTTAAGTACAAATGTGATTATTTGTCAAAACAAAATGACTTTTTACAGTATCTATGAACATGGTGGTCTCTATTCAATAGAGGAAGCTACAGTGTATTATTCTGATGCTATTCCCCTAGAACCAGTTTAGCAGAGAGAAAAAACTTTGGGTTCATCTTATTTTTCTTTCTTTCTTTTTGTTAAGCTTTCCATTATGCATATACCACCATCTTATCATCTTTCATTGGATTAATATTAGCTGGGAAGTGGCTGAGCTGGGTATTTCTAGTGAGATCACTGCTGGCAGTGGACCTCTGAAATCATGCTGGTGCTTATAGTTAAATCACATCCAATGTGAAATTTCGAATCACATCCAGAGCTCCGATATCAAAGCCACACATATCCAACATGCCCCTGTCATCTGGGTCTGCTATGGTAAAACCATTCGATGTCATTCCACAAACAATCAACTTAGACGGAATAGCCATTTTCTGTAGGAAAAGATAAAAAAAATTAATAAATTATATTGCAAGTAAAAGCAAACAATCTCCAAAACCAAAGTACTTTAAATTCTATCACATCTTTTTATTACAGTGTCAGATGTTTTTCTCTCCACAAAAATCTGCTTATCTTTTAGGGCCAGACTACCTGATCTTTAGAATAGATAATAAATTCATGTAAACAAGCTGCCTAACATATAAAGAAATATTTGTCTGGAATTATCAATTTTTGGTATTTTATTCTGCTGTGTAAAAAAAGTCATCTCAAATTAAGTTAGGTCTTGAGATTTCTTTCAAAATCACATGTAACAACTTGTTTTCTGTAGCTATGATTTATGGTTAAAATAACTGAGTGTCAGACATTCTAAGAGTTAATTTTATGGAGTCCTTAGCAAAATTCACAAACGATATTTAATTTTTCAAGGACCACACAAAATCATTAAAACATCCTTTAGTTAAGATAAAATATGTTGATTAATACCAAAAACATTGTCTGCAAAAGATATTTCACTAATAAACAGAATTGGAACTGGTTGAAATAAATTATACATGTATAATAAAAGAGCTAAGTTTTTGCTTCAAGTACTGCTGAATCTAGAATTGGTAGTGTATTCCTGTTGATGGTACAGCAGTACTTTCACTACCACTTTTGAAAAATAAATAGTGAAGGTTTTAGAATCAAGTCTTACTGGGGGTGAAAAAGTATACTAGAATTTATTTTACCCTTCGATACTCTCTCAGCGCCATGGCAGGATGGATGTGCCCAGTGAAGGTCTCATTATCAGTGAACACAATGAAGACATCAGCGGAGGTGTTTGTCTTCTGAGCCCAGATCATTGGCAGAGCACAATCAGTCCCACCTGCTGGGATCTAATCAGAACAAAAATAGGGACCAAGTGCCCAGTTTTCACAGTGAGGTGTCTGAAATAGTTACTTAAAAATACACTACATTTTACATTATCATTTTTGTTTAGAGCTAAAACTGTGCTCAGATATTAGTATCATGCATAACATCAGATTAAAATTATTACACGTTAAACAAATGTAATAAAACAGTTTCTCACCTGATTCATAGTCATTAAAACCTGTTGTAAGGTCATATCTATAGTCACTGGACATGGTACCATTTCATCCGAAAAAGCAACTACGTATGAATCTTTTTCTGTTCGTGTGACAACCTGAAAAATACGATGGTAGCAACCTGTCAGCAGATTTATGGCAAATACAACTAAAACTCAAAGAATACTCTATGAAGCACAATTTACTTCTAAATTACTGTTTTGGAAGTATACAATAACAGTTACGTAGTTTTCAAAGTAATTTTTTTTTTGAGAACTAGATCTTGCTATTTTTGCCCGTGGAACCGCAGGCTCATGTTGCCCAGGGTACCACAGACTCAATCCCCAGCCTCAGCTTCCCAGGTAGCTGTGATTACAGGTGCGCACCACCATGCCCAGCTACTTTTTTTTGGGACTAGGTCTCACTACGAGCCCCCAGTGGGACTGGAACCGCGAACCCTGGCCCAGGCCGTGGCTTCCTAGGCTGCCACCTACAGGCATGCACCACCATGACTGGCCAGTTTTCAAAGTAATTTCATAAACTCTTATGAAGAAACTGATGTTCAGGCCAGGTACGTGCCTGTAAGCAGAAACCTATGAAGCTGCGCGGGTACCAGGGATTGTAGTTCGAGTCCTGCTCGGGTCAACATAGTGAGACCTAGTTCCAAAAAAATGAGCATGGTGGCGCATGCCTGTAATCCCAGTTACCTGGGAAGCTGAGGCTGGGGATTGCTTGAGTCCGTGGTACCCCGGGTAACGTGAGCCTGCGGTTCCACAGGCAAAAATAGTGAGATCTATCTAGTCTCAAAAAAAAAAACCCCAAAAAACTGATTTTCACACCAATCCTTTAAGGTAAGTAAGTACAAGTGATCCTTAATCCATGGAAGACAAATTACATGACTCCCAGCAGATGCTTGAAATTTCAGATTGAACCAAACCCTTTTTCCCCTAATACATATACACCCATGCCAAAGTTTAGTCTATAAATTAGGTATAAGAAGAGATCAACAATGTACTCTAATATAAAGAGTAGGTGAAAGTGGTCTCTTTCTCTCAAAAACCTCACTGCATGTAACCTTTCTGGATCACACTGACTATGATAAATAAACTGAAGGTAAGAAAGGAATAGTCCATCTATATTCTTCTCACTGTATTAAGGAATAAAATTAAAGAAAGAGCTGCTACTTGCTATTCAGTGACAGAGTCAGCCTAGAATTAATTTCACTTGCCTTTTATTAATGGTTTCCTGACCTTTTAACTTTTAAAAGTTTATTAATTTTCCTAAGCATTATTTACTTCCTCCAAAACACTATTAATAACTTAAACCTTTGTCATAAAAATGAAAAATTTCTACTATTACCGCTGGCTAGACATGTTTTTTCAGTATCCTTTATTCTGTATACCTAAAATTTATATAATTATGTAAGTACAGAAAATTTGCCAAATAAACAGAAGTGAAACACAAAAATAAAAACATAATTCTTGATCATAATCAATATTCCAGTTCTGTCCCATAGTGAATTTTTTTTAATGGCAAAAATTCTAAACTGACTTAGGTGTTCTCACCATGCACATTGCTGCAGCGATTGTACTGGCATTGAGCACACTACCCAAAACTCTTTGGCTCATAGAAGCACTGACATCAACAGCCAGCAAGAAACGCTTCCCAGTTGGCTCGATAGTCTAAAGAGAAAACAAAAGTGTTAAACAATCACAGAAATTAGTAGATTAAATTTCTAACAGATCATATTATCTTTCATAAAAAGAGATAGGTGGGCTTCTATTTTTGGAATTACAAACTAGCTCACAAATGCTGAAAATTCTTATGAACAATGTAAATTGCCCAGTGATTTGGATAAAGCAGTTTTGACTTGCAAAAATGATTTTCCTAGGGACTAATGATGTTAAGAATATTTATGTGCTGTTGGCTATTTGTGTATCTTCCTTGAAGAAGTATTCCTCTAAACACCTTGTTCATTTTTTTAATTATTGCTATCATCTAGAGTTTTTAAAATCCTTATCAGACTTGCAAAATTTTCTCCCATTCTGTAAGCTCTGTCTTCACTCTTTTGGTAATGTACTTTGATGCATAATAATTTAAAATCTTGTTGAAGTTTTGTATATGGTACAAAGTAATTGCTCAACTTCATTCTTTTGCATGTGGATATATTTGTCTTGTTCCTGGTTTGGGGGGAAAGGATTTCAATCTTTGATCATCTGAGTATTATGACAGCCACGGGTGTTTTATAAATGACCTTATCAAAATAAGGAAGTTCTATAAATGCTTTCCTGCAATTGCTTGATTGCAGGAAATGATCATTTGGTTTTGTCTCTTACCCTATTATGTGATGTAGCACATTGACTGATTTTCATATATTGAACCATTCTTGAGAACAAATTTCACCAGTATAATCTTTTTAAATTGCTGATAAATTTGGTTGCTAGTATTTTGCTGAATAGCATGAAAATTTTAAAACCAAATATTTTAATTATGGCTCTGATACAGGATTTCCATTGCAAAAAGGAAAAAAAAAAAAAGAAATTATCCCTCTCAAAGATAGATGAAATCTAGTACAGATTATCTAGACAGAGGACCAACTCAAAGGACTCTGTGAGAATGCACAGCTTTTAAACAGTAACTTAAAAATTATCAGAATGATCTTAGGATAACTGATTGTTGCCCAAAGACAGGGAGAAATACTTTACTCATGAACTCACAATCTTAATTATGAAGCCATTTTACATAAATTAAGAAAAACAAAGCAACAAAAATGTTTAATGTCACTTTTAAAATGTGTTTTCACAAAAGACATTAAGTCCTAATTTGGCTATTTGTTTTGAAACAAATATCAAAACATTACCTTAAAAGTCTTATAAAAAGCAGCATCCAACGCTCTTAGAATTTCTTCATCAGGACGCCACTTAAGTTTTCCTCTAAGCCCATGACCTGATTTATAAGTCTCTAACGCAATTAAAACATGAAATGGATGTATACGAGCCTAGAAACAAAATACAGAGTATAACTGTAAAAGCCAAATAAAAACAGTAATTATGTGTTTTTCCTTGGATTTTTCTTATCTAAACAAATTAGAACATATTTCGATTCGAGTCAAAATGCAATCACGTTACAAATCAAAACACTTAAAAACTGCACTGATTGAATTTCAAAAATTAGAAGTCAGCTTTCTCATTAGTAGTGGCTAACAAAGTCAATGTTTACCTTTTTCAACAGCTTTTCATTACATAATTTTTCACATACTAGTGATACTTCTGAATTTCCTGGTTCAAGCACCGAATTGGCAGTCATTTTCCCTAGATTCCTCAGTAATGCAGTAAGAGGCATTTCTTGTAACAAAGCCTTCCACACCTATTGCAATAATATAGAAATATAAAGAGATAATAAAAGGGATTGAATCAGTGTAACAATTATATCAAGAAAATTAATACTACATTCTCTAAGGCTTTCATTTGGGGTTCAGAGGGCTTTCTAAATCAAAATTTGTGTGAATTTGTCCAAGGTTTGTCAAAATAATTAACTTGTTTTTAACTAGAGTTAAGAAATTGAAGTCTATTTTATAAATGAATTAATTGCTGAGAAAATTTCATCTGATTATCAGGACAAAGCATATTTTTTTGGAGTAGATAAGACTTAATGAATGCCTACTACATTTGGGTACTGTTTTAGGCATGAAAAATAAACATTTCAAGATAACATATTCTAATTTACTTACCTCTTTAGACTTTAAGTGATCTGTTAAGAGATGTTCTCTTACTAATCTGTGCTCTTCTATAAGATGAATGACTTCCAGGTCATCTTTTGTGCGCTTCACTTTTTCTACAGCCTCCAAATACTTTAATAATTTTTCAGTCTCCACAGAAAGTGCTTTTTCTTTATACAATTCGTGGACCTCTTTCCAGCCCTTTGTAATATATCTGGTCACAATAGCAAGTCCTTTAACAAAATAAAAAAAATTGAGAAGGTATGTAGGATTACCAAATTAAAAAATAGAACATATTTACTAAGGATATGCCCATGTGATAAGCATCACCATATACAGAGGAGTTAAAGCCT
This sequence comes from Uropsilus gracilis, assembly GCA_004024945.1. Classification (NCBI taxonomy): domain Eukaryota; kingdom Metazoa; phylum Chordata; class Mammalia; order Eulipotyphla; family Talpidae; genus Uropsilus; species Uropsilus gracilis. The sequence continues at coordinate 32,906 of PVHY01010984.1, read as the reverse complement.
TTAACACCATCATGCTGCTTGCAATAACAAAATACATTTAAAAAACTGATTTTATTTTTTCCAAAAGAAATGCTTCACTAACTTTCCGATTTTGCTGAATGTTGGCATTTCTTCCTATAATACTGTGCAGGCCAAATAAATCACATCTTAAAGCCAAAGAGTGCCTACCTGCTATTTCTAAAGTCTAAAAGTTTTGAGCACAAGTTAATGCAGGAGTTTATCTTTAATCTTACTCATTTCTAGTATAAAATCTTATATTGTATTAAATGACTAAATATTTTATGAACATATGAACATGAAATAAATATGAACATGTCTTCTATTTTATCTTAATTAAAAAAACCTTAAATGTAGTCACTTATTATTTTTATTTTTTCTAAATTCTAGTATTATTATTATTTTTTTTTGAGACTAGGTCTCGCTATTTTTGCCCGTGGAATTGCAGGCTCCCGTTGCCTGGGGTACCACGGACTCAAGCAGTCCCCAGCCTCAGCTTCCCAGGTAGCTGGGATTACAAGCATGTGCCACCACACCCAGCTATTTTTTTGGAACTAGGTCTGGCTATGTTGCCCCAAGAGGAACTGGAACCATGATGCCCGGCCCCCGCTGTGGGTTCCCAGGCTGCCATTTACAGGTATGTGCCACCGTGCCCGGCCATAGTTCTAGTATTGTGGTAGCCACAGAGTATAAGTATAAATCATTATCTTGTTAATTTAATCATAAATTGACTCGTTCGATCTGTCTTAAATACGCATTTATCTTTAAGGCTTTAATTAAAATATCACTTGTTCTAGTAGCTTACACAACCTTTGTTTTCAAATTTACTTTACTAAGGAGTCTAGGAATTGTTTTTGTATAAACATGCTATTGGCCACTGTTAAAAAGCCCTCAAAAATTTAAGAATTTAAATGGATAAAGACTATAAGATCTGAAAGTATAAAATAAATAGAAAATATAAGTAAATTAATCAGAAACATCTTTGAGGACTCATTTCCAGAAGCAAAGTAAATGTTGGAAAACAAACAGCTGGGACTACATCAAACCAAAAAGTTTCTCCACAGCAAAGGAGACAATAACTAAAATTAAGAGACATAAAGACAAAACTAGCAAAATATAGTTTGAGACATACAGCACGGAGAGGGGAGATAAAGGGGTCAAAACAGGGAGGGAAGAACACAAGGGACTATGGTGACAGTTCATGGGTGATGTAGTGGTGGGAAATGTACAGTAATTACAACCGAGGAGGGAAATAAAAAATTATACAAAAATGAAAAAAAATTTAAGAAACTGGAAAAAAAATATCAAGAATCTGAGATATGGAAATAAAATGAGGGAACATCTACCAATTTCTCACTTTATTGATCAAGGAACCAAAGCCCAGAATATTACCATAAATTCAGAAACTGACTTGTCAAATTAGAACAAGCATTTGGTCCAGTATTTGCTCCATACCACCATGCAGCATTTCAACGGACAAAACTGGGTCTCTACCTTCTTCTTATGTTGGCTCAAAGATTTAAATTTGAGATATTAAACCATGAATATATTAGAGAAAAGATCTTATGTAAGCATTTTGATTAGGTTGGAAAAGGCCATTCTAAATCTAACATCAACCCAAGAAAAACAAATAAATCTAAGTACATTAAGACTCCAAATTTTATTGTGCCAGAAACAACCACTCCGCCATCAAAATGGAAAAAAAAAAAGACTAGAATGGAATAATGTATAGTAAATTCTTATGTATACATCTCAAGTTCTTAGAACAGTGTCCATTCATTGAAGGCAATAAATTCTTGAATGAATGATGACTTCTTAATATTAGAAAATAGCAATTTAATGGACACTAGGTCAAAGATACACAGAATGTGGAAGATATAGAATCTGTGATGTAAAAGGTGGAATCTAATTTTTTTCAACTATGAGAATTTGTAAATTAAAAAAAAAGTTTCTTTTTTTTTTTTTGGTTGAGGCTAGGTCTTGCTACGTTGTCTGGGGTACCCTGGACTCAAGCGATCCCCAGCCTCAGCCTCCCAGGTAGCTGGGATTACAGGCATGCACCACCACACCCAGCTAATTTTTTTGAGACTAGGTCTCACTATGTTGCCCCAGTGGGTCTTGAACGATTCCCAGTCTCAGCCTCCTGTCCTAAAAAGTGTGTTCTTAACTAAGATAATCAAACTCATAGATATAGAAAGCTGAATAGTGGTTACCAAAATCTTAGGGGAAGCGGGCAAGCTTTAATGCATATAGAATTCTTTAAAGCATATATAGAATTTCATATTCTCAAGCTAAAAAGACCTGGAGGTCTATTTCACAACAATGTGAATATACTTGACATTACTGAACTGTACATTTATAAATGGTTAAGGTGGTAAATTTTATGTTTTTCCTTACTACTACAATAAAAAGAGAACAAAAATGGTGCAAAGACAAGACGTGTATCCCCTCACTCCCCAAAACAAACAGTAATAAGCATGTGCAAAGATGAGATTTTGTCTAAAACTACAAAGTCAAATAACAGCATAAAACTTAGACTAACACCCATTCCACAGGCAAAAGTTCAAAAACAATGGGAATGTCAATGTTCAAAGGTGGGGAAACTGGTCACTTTAATATACTTTTTGTAAATTTAACCACTAAGAAATCTTTGTGCAAGTTATAAAAACTGTGTTTTTATAAAAAACTGACACTGATAAAAGATAAGCGAAATGAATCACAGCATGTTCATAAAATGGTATGTGTATAACTATTTCTACTAACTTGGAAAAATAACAATACATGTGTTTTTAACTGAAACAAAAGATACAAAATTTAAAAAGAACACAATAGGTCTAAACTTAGGAAATTTAGGAAAAGTTTAATACTAGGTATAGTGGAAGGCAGGATAGATCTGCTTTCTGCATTACATTTTTCTGTATCATTCATTTATCTTAAAACAGCCATGTCATTTCTACTAAAAAAATAAAAATATAAAGGCATGACATTTGTACTCATTGCTTAAGTTTCATTTGAAAAAGTCCATTTATAGTAAAAACATATTATAGGAGATTCTGTTATGAAGATACCACCAAGGATAGAGAACCAACACTGCACTTGTTATGTATCTAATATACTATGTGTGGCAGGTAAGTACTTGATATATGTGGTATTATTTAGTCACAATAATTAAGAGGGTTATTCTCTGTCCTCTTTTTTTTTTTTTTCCTTTAAAAAGATGAGACATAGAAACTCAGAAAGGTTAAGCTATTTGGCTTATGGACAAAAAGTAATGGTAGCACAGAAATTTGAACTCATCTAAGTGGCTGCTCTTTTCAAGTTTTACTTCTGATGTTAAAAAAAAAACAAAACTAAATTTCAGATATTTGGTTTTTGCAGAAATTCATACTTTAAATTATTCCTGCCCCAAAGTTTCTGACTTTCCTTCTAAGAAGATCGATGCAATTACCATAAATTCAACTAACTTCTCAAAAGTCTCTTCCCACAGACATAAGAAAAACTGCCCAAATTACCATCGCCCCTGGCTGACTGGTTGGAGACAATTAACATCCTGAATTGTTAAGTTCAGCACTATTTCAGGTAGCCTTTAGGTTCCATGGAACATATGTCCTAGGAAGACAGGGAGGGAAAAAAATGGTAAGGGGGCAGAGCAGTACAGCCTGGCTATTTGCCATCTATTGACAAGGAGCTGTTTGATTTACAACCTGAATCATGTCCATGCTTATTATATAGTCCATAATCACTTGGGTGCACATGCTGGTTAGCATGGTGACATTTTAAGATTTGGAATATCAATCTGTAAACCTGTGATATGATTATTAATTATTAATGTCTTGGGCTGCTGGTGGCAGATGTTTTATTCCAGGTTGATATTAAATATATTTGAATTAACCAGTGTGTTTTGAGAATCAAAGGCTACTTCTAGAAACAGTTTGCAGTTACGTCAAATAAAAATTTGCTATTATATATCCTCACTTTCACCCCCACCCCTACGAAGATGTGATGCTTACCTTCACTGGAAGGCTTAAGATGGGACAATCTCAATAAATCTTTGTGAGACCAGCCATTTCTCTGTTTATATTTTGTAACCGCCAAAGCAAGGGCCATGCCACCTTTTTCATTGTACCAGTCCGCTATGGTCTTTCGGAGAGCTCGACCCCACATGCCACATTTCATGCTTTCCTTCAGATCTTTTTTAAACTGGATGAAGGTAAATAGGTGTGTAGGAATGCGACAAACTTCAGAAACAGCTTTAAATGCAGCTTGTTTTGTGCTTATGTCAGAACACTGGGAACAAATGGCAAGAGCAAAGAGCATGGGCTCCTGCTTTGCGGTTCTTCCTTCCTGACTAAATGATTTTATTTCTTGTATCACTTCACATCCTCTACCATCTTCAATCAATCTAATTAAAGCTTCAGCATTTTCAAGGCCCAGCTTCTGTTCTTTGATATAGTAAGTTCCACCTTCAGAACCAAAACATAAGAACCGGTGTAGTCGATTCATATCAGTGACTTGCCATACACATCCATCTTCAGAATTGGTGATTTGCCTCTCATTCAGTGGTTGCATTTGGTTTACTGATTCTTCCATTTTTCTGTCTTTTAGAAAATCTCTAAAAAATAAAACAAAAAATATTACAGCTAGACAGAAACAATGAAATTATCAAAAGCAAACTTATTTTTTGATCTGATCTATGTTGAAATCTGTGAGGTAGTCTTTTCATTTAAAATTATTTATCAGTTTAGTGATGCAGGACAATCAGAAGGAATAACTAAGAAGTCTTATTTTTGAGGTATAGTTTGTTGCTTCAGAGAGTAAGCAGGCATGCATGGGGTCTTAAGGCCTAGAGAGAAGATCAATGGGGCAGGAAAGGTAATAGTAGGAGCTGATAGTATGAAAAATCTTTATTTCCAAGTAATTATTTATTTTTTTTTTTGAGTATCCAACGTCTTTCTCTTCTAACCTCTTCCAAACAGTAGGGGTTTTCAGGGAAAGCTAGGATTTTCTCCAGCCCCAAAGAATGAATTTTGATTGCTCTAAACCAGAGTTTGGTTGTCAAACTCAGTATCAAAATTACATGAAGTGAGGGCTGGGCATGGTGGCGCATGCTTGTAAGCATCAGCCTAGGAAGTTGTGGCAGGGGCCAGGGATCGCGGTTCAAGTCCCACTCAGGGCAATGTAGCGTGACCTAATTCCAAAAAAATAGCTGGGCGTGGTGGCGTGATCCCAGCTGTAATCCCAGCTACCTGGGAAGCTGAGGCTGGGGATTGCTTGAGTCTGTGGTACCCCAGGCAACATGAGTTCCATGGGCAAAAATAGCGAGACCCAGCCTAAAAAAAAAAAAATTACATGAAGTGAGAGTTAAACAATGGTGAGTCCCACCCACCACTTTCAAAGTTTCTTCCTTAATCATGTCTGCGATGAGGAACAAGCATGAGTACTTACCACAAATTATTATTGTTTTCCTTGCCCTATGACTGGTATAGGCACGACACATTCACAACTTGTTATTATGACATGTTAGTTCTAATATATTTTTATTCTTAAAAAGCGAATTGGGTTTTATTTTTTTAGTTTCTTTTATCATTTTGTTGTTTACATATTTATGTATATATGTGTGTGTGTGTGTGTGTGTGTGTGTGTATATATATATATATAAATATATAAAAAACATCACTGCATTCCCCTAGGTTCTCCCTTCATTGTATCACCTGTGAATCTTCATCTTGATCTTCTCGTGCTACTCCCTAACCTAATTCCTCCCTCCCACTCCCCCCTCCCTAGCTGCTTGCCCCAGTTCTGTAGTTAGCTTATTTGGACTTTTTCTTGGCCTTTGGTTTGTTACTTCTATATTCAATCTATTGGTGAGACCATATGGTTTCTGTCTTTTTCTTTCTGACTTATTTTATTTCTGCTAATATGATTCCTCTAGGTCCATTCATGTTATCACAAATGCTTTATATTTTTAGGTTTTGACCACAAAATAATATTCCATTGTATAAATATACCATATCTTTTTCAACCATTCATTGGTTTTGGAGCAATTGGGTTGTTTCCATGGCCTGGCTATTGTAAATAGTGCTGCGATAAACATCAAAGTACAGGTATCTTTTTGAATTAGTGTTTTGGTGTCCCTTGAGTAGATTCCCAGAAGTGGGATTGCTGGATTGAATGACAGTTTCATTTTCAGAAGTTTGTGGATTCTACATACAACTTTCCACAGTGGCTGGACAATTCTGCATTCCCACCAGCACTGTAAAAGTGTTTCTTTCTCTTCACATTCACACTTACTGTTGCCAGTTTTTTTGATATGGGCCATTCTTACTGGCATAAGATGGTATCTCATTGCGGTTTTGATTTGCATTTCCCTGACTTTCAGTGATGTTGAGCATTTTTTCATATGTCTATTGGTCATATGTATTTCCTCTTTGGAGAAGTATCTTTATAGATCTCCCCATTTTTTGACTGGGCTTTGTTATTGGTAAGTTGTGTGAGTTCCTTTTAGATCTTTGTTATCAGACCTTTATCACTTGTATGGAGGGCAAAAAATTTTTCCCATTAGGTTGGATTTCTTTTTGTTTTGGTTATTGTCTCTTGCTGTAAAGACACTTTTAAATTTGATACAGTCCCAGCTGCTTATGTTTTCCTTCATTTTTTAAGCATCTGTAGATGCGTCCTGAAAGAGGTTTCTGAAATATGTTTTAAGCATGTTTTGCCCAAATTTTTCTCCTATGTATTTTATGGTTATAGGTCTTATATCCAAGTATATTCTATCCACTTTGAGTTGGCTTTTGTACATGGTGTGAGGGAGTTATCCAGGTTCATTTTCTGCATGTTTTCCCAGCACCATTATTAAAGAGGCTGTTCTTGTTCCAATGTATAATTGTCCCTTTGTCAAAAATTAGTTGACTGTACACATGTGGCTTTATTTCTGAGCGCTCAAGAGAATTGGGCTTTTAAAAAAGAATGTTTCCTTTTTCCTTTTCTGCTGTGACACCACAGACACTTAGAATGGTGGCAGCTCTCTATAGCTGTCGGGGAGCCAGCGTTAGCAGAACTTAAAAAGCAATAGAACAGGAAAAAAAGGAATCTGGAACTTTGATATCATCCATCTACCTGTGTTCTATTTACACAATTCCTAAACATCATAATGGTATCCTTATCTCCTTAACCCTTAAGTAAATTATAAGTTTTCTGTTACTTATAATTGAGAGCATCCTGATTAACATTCTATTAACGGTGCTAATTTATAGTTTATATCACCTGAACAACTCACATTTTTCTCCTTTCACTATACTTAAGCTACTGGTACCACCTGTCTGGCAACAATACACCTTTCTAATGGAATCACCACAACTGTCTACTTTCCATCAGTTTACTGCTACTCTTACTTCTGTATAGGAGTTCATTAATGTGCCCGCAGGCATTCATTGTAGCACGCCAGGTTTCTCCAAGGTAAACAAAACCACCAAGAAAAAAAACCCCAACTAGCACTGCAAACTATGTGTAAGAAATGAAAATTACTCATTTTTCATGAAAAGGGTAAAAGACATTTTTCTTGCCCTCAGGGAAATAGTCTGGGGAGGCAGAAGACAGCAAATTGTAATTAAGTGCTCTAACAGAAGAGTACTATGAACAAAAGCTAAAATAATGCTGTCTCAAGCATCCAGGCAGACTTATACAGAGAAGGCAAACTGAAAAACCGGTATATAAAGTTTGGGGGAAGGTATTCCAAAAAGGGGATTTGGAAATCTTACTCTGTGTCTTTCAATCTTAGAAAAGGAACTGTCTAAACATACTAGTATAGCTGGAAAGAAATGCTGATAAGTAAGGTAGTAGCCTGAGGAACACAAGGTCAAAACAAAGTTTGAAGATGATACAAGTCTGAGCATGTCTGTATTTTTTGGGGAAGGCTAAGGATGAACTCCTAGTGAATATTCCCAAAAAAAGAGTTAGGGGGAAAAAGGCCCATCAAGGAGAAAAAGGAAAGACACACAGAGTTAAAAGAAAACCATAATAAAGTGTAATCACAGACCACAAACAACAGAATTTTAAAGGAGAGATTAGTTGGTAATATTAAATGCTCAGAGATCAAGTATAATGGGCTGGAAAATGACTAGTGTATGGAGCAAAGAGAAACGATGAGGAAAGGCTATTGCAGTAGAGTGCTGCAAGTCGGATTATAGTGATGTTAGGGGGGTCTGGAGGAAAGAAGAGACTCCATAGGTGAAGTGCTCCCACAGAAAAAATTATAAAGGGAAGGTAACATAGTGGGTGGGAGCTGGAGGAACAAATCTTTTACCTTTTTAGACAGGACTTTGAGGTTGAGGCTGAAAGACTGAATTTGGAGAGCTGGACAGTATAGACAAATGGTAATAGAGGGAATGAGAGTCCTGAAAAGGAACAGAACAAGCTTTAGGACATTCAAGACTGGCTCACTAGCAGCAAAAGAGAAAACTCCTTAACCAAGTGTTATGAGTGAAGACTGGTTTCAGGAGAGGACTAGGAAATTGAGGGTGTTCCCTTATTTGGGGAGGTATGGTAGGTATAGAGGCAAAGAAAGACTGGATCTCAACAGGGAAACATATGAATGGGGTCAAGCGCAGGGGAGAAGGGAGAATTTCTTTGACCAAAGGGGACAATATTTTGAATGCTGTTGGAAGCATCAATAATCCACACAAAAGGGGTGGGTGTAACTTAGCTTATGCAACTGTGGGCCTGGGACAAGGGTGGTGTCAGAGATGTAATGATTCCTTCTTATTACACACTGGGAATATTAGTTTCTGACTGCAGGACAGTTGAAAATCTTGGTACAGACGATGCTGCTACTTCTATTTATTTGTCCCCCCTTTCACCATGGCATTTACTTCCATCTACCAATCCAAAAAAAATGTTGGAGATTTTTCAAACATCAGGCTTATCAAAGATAAATACCTTGCTAATTCCAGTGGAAAATTTTATATTATTTTGATCTTTATACTGTATTTGATACGAGTTTCTCTAGCTTTTACAAAAATACTCCCTGGTGGTACTTCAATCCACCTATTCCTTTTATTTGTTAGATAAATATTTAATATCATGTTATTCCACTATACCAGTTTTCTTGCACCAAAGTCCAAATGGTGAGATTCAAATGTCCCCTCCAGAGAAGGTGCCTAGGGGTGGGGTGGGTGTGCAGATGAGGGATGGACACTGGTGGTTTGGTGGAGTGTGTGAACATGTGCATATATAGGGGGGAAAATACTATTCTAAATCTCCAAATCCCCTCCTAATTTTCCCCTTAGTCTGTTGTGAACATGTCTAGCTATACCAGTAGCTAGCTATACCAGTAGCTAGCTATACCAGTAGCTAGCTATACCAGTAGCTATACCAGTAGCTATACCCTGGAGAGAAGGGAACAAGACTCACTGTGATTCCCTCCTCTGTACCCAGAATACCACTTTTAAGTAATTAGTTATAAAGATAACTAAGCTGGATTAAACTTGTTTTTCCTTCCTGCAATAGATCAATTTTAGAAAATAAGTCTCAATGTGGGCAATTAAAGATGTAGATAATGCCTTAAAGATAAGTCCTGTAATTAAAATAAAGAATAAGTATACTTTATAAAGATAACGTATGTAACAGGAAAACTAAAACATATAAAGTAATGAGTATCGAGTTAAAATTTTACTGAGAACAGTATTCCTAATTTTTTTTGACATTTAATACCAGGTATCTTTCATAAAACAAGGAGCTTAATGATCTTTTAAATCTAGGTGTCTGGGAGAAATCCCTTAATCCTTATAATCCCTAAAATAAGAAATGACATTAGTTATTTATAGCCATAATCAATGAATTTTCCCTTCACACACTATATTAATGACAATCGTGAAGAAGTTCCTTTTCAGTATATCTGCAGGAATAACTGCTTAGTTCTTCAAATGTATCCAAAATTATAATTCAAAGTGGAAAAGGTCACATCTGCTACCTCTCTACTTGCTTACGTAAATTTTTATAGTGAAATATGAAGAAAGGAATGGTGGTATATCCAAAGTTCTCACTGTATGCTGATATACAAATTATTTTTAAAATTTGGCTAGGTTATACAATACAGGTATTGGAAAAAAAAAACAAAACAAAAAACCTTTATTCAGGTTCTCTGTAGTTTCAAAACCCTCAGAATTTCCAGAGGTAAGAGTTCTTGTTATACCAATGATGTGACTCATTTAGGACATTTACAAAGTTTCAGGATTGGGGCTGGTCACATGTAAAATCAATAATCTGATGAGGAGGCTCCATCTTCTGATCTCACAGGTAGGCAAAAAAGACTGAAATTGAGCACAGGATCAATGATTTAATTAAACAAGCCTAGTGATGAGCCCATATACAACCCTGGGCATCAAAGTGCCAATGCATTTCCTACTTGGTAAACAAACAGATGTGAAAGAGGATCAAGCGCCAGGACTTCAGATGGGAATGCTTCCCTTGCCTCAGACCTTGGACTATGTGTCTTTCACATGATTTCTCATGAGTTAGATCCTTTATATAAATCTACAATCCTAAGAAGTGTGCTTTTAGTGGGTATGTGAGTTGTTCCAGCAAATTACTGAGGGTTGTCAGAGCACTGAATTTACATTTGGTGGGTCAGAAGAGTAGGTGGATTAGACTTGAAGCTTGTGTGTGAAATGGGGGGGGGGAGGGGGAAGGGTGGTGTCTGCCCTTGCCCCTTAATTTGTCTGCTAACCCAGGAACTGAACTGAGCTGAACTGTGGGATGTGGTACACTGAGGTGATGCCAGAGAATCTGTCTCAAAATACAAACAACAAAGGCTTAAATGACTAAAGAATAAAAAACAAAACAAAAACAGGTAAACCGAATTTTATCAAGAATTGAAAACAGTGTTTCAAAGACTATCACAGAAAAGTGAAAAGACATACTGTGCAGTGGGAGAAAATACTAGCAAATCAAACACAATAAAAATGAATTTTTACCAAAAGCACATGAAGAACTCATATCAATAATATGATAAATAAGCCAGTTAGAAACAGGTAAAAATTAGAAAATGATAAACAAGTGGTCAATAAACACACAAAAAGATGCTAAACACCATTTGTCATTAGGACATGCAACTCAAAACAATATCACCTCACATCCACTATGATTCACATAGTCAAAGTGACAGTAAGGAAATACTGGTGAGGATTTGGAGAAATTAGAACCCTCGAACCTGGTAATGCTGTATTTAACCTTTTTAGGAACTGCCAAAGTGATGAAATGTTTCAGGTTAGTGGTGGTGAAATGTTCTGAAATTAGGGGATTCGTTTTACAACTCTGTTAATAAAAATAAAATACACTAAATTAGATAGTCAACAATAGTGTATTTCATGAGCTGTAAATTCTATATAAAATGTCATTACATTAAAAATTAGTGAAATTTATTTGGGGAGTTAAATAAACATTCAAATAACATTTAGCTCTACATTTTTAACACTTATATCTAGAAAGCAATTTGAGATATACCCCCCCACACACAAACTTTAATATCTTCTTTCTGCAAATGCAGTCACTCTCACCTCAAAGTTGACCCTCACATTCCACCACCATGGTTTAGAAAGCAGCTGGGCAGCAGGTAAGGCTAGAGCCAGGACATCAGCTAACCCATTCCTCAAGTGTTTTAAATCCCAATTAACAAAGAAAGAGCACAGTAAATTCTTCCCTGGGTTGGTTTGGCACACGATACCAAAAATTTCGTATAGCCAACATTGTACTGAACTTACATAATTAGAATTTTGTAAAGAAATGAAGTAGATCATAGTATTAAAAACATGGCCACAATTTAAAATTGGATGTGGATATTTTATAAATTGCCCATTTTCCTCATTCTTAATTTTGAATGTAAAAGTCAGTGATTTCTGATTTTTATGATGGCATAACAGCACTTCTGTTTTTTATTTATTAGAACTAGAACATTCAGCGTATTTTTAAGAAGCCCATTTTTATTGAATGTATACATATCTGACTGTCTCTCCAAAGTCTCCTTATTACCTGTTAGTTGAAGATACTACCTTTCATCCCAAGAGGTTAAAGAAGTTTGCAATTCCCTTTCCAACTCAAAACTAATTACAGCTATGAAAGAGTACAAGAGAGTTTAAAAGAAACAAAAGAACAAAAACCTGTTGCCAGGAATTCCAAAAACTATCATTCATTAGGACAATGGGCATGAGTAGATGAAATCACCTGTGATGCAATACAAAATGGTGAGCAACTGTGGCAAACAAGTGACAGCATGCCATTCTGAAGGTGTGAAACTGCAGTGCTGCCATGTGGTATGCTTCTTGTGCCCCGGATCTTCTGACTTTTCTCAAAGAACCAGAAATACGAATTTTTATGTCAACTCTTCGGGTTAAAGTTTAACAATATAATTAACAAACTTAACCATTTCTGAGGGTTTCTAGGATGCATCAAGGGCTAAAATTTCAGCAGTGGCCTTTCCACAAAAGGCATCAAATTGGGTGCCATTATATGATAGTTTTGAGCTAGATGTAATGCAGAAAATACAAGCTCACAGCAATATGACAGATTTAAAAAAGGATCACACATTACTGCAAAGAGCTTTGGGCTGCAGGGACTCTCACTCTAATAATGGTTCGTAACAAAGACCCTCCTGACTCATACACTTGTTGATTTCAGTATACTTAACAGAGCAAGATACTGAAGAATATCTGTCCCAATTTGAGGGCAGAGTTTCCCAAGGAAAACCTTAAAAAGGAAGTTTCAATTTATTTTAATTAAAGATTGAATACGAAATTTAGCTTCTACCCTAAAACATAACCATGCTTGTCTTAACATAAAAGCTTTTCTGTTGTTTTCCTTTAGTGAAATCTACGTTTATTGTGTGATTTCATAGCGCTTGTAAGACAAGGCTCTCTAACAGCAGGCCAGCGATCACCACTATGAAAAGCAAGGAATTCGAGTCTTATCCAACAAAATCCCCCCCCCCCCCAAAGTCAATGACCCTTCTCAATAAACTTGCAGCTTTATAAATATAGTCTTAAAAGCTTTCATCTTAACACTAGCATTCTTTAAGAACGTGCTGAATGAGGGTCATTTTGTGAGTCAGTGGGAAACAGCCATTTCCAGTTTATTGCATCATTTAGTCTTAGAACCATGAAAATTGTTCTTAGACTAAGACGCCACGTACTTTCTTTCAATCTCTGGTGCCTTTGAGGCACCGCATCTCTCACACCCGTCTAGCATCTCCAAGGACGCTCGCACAGACCTTTCTCCCTCGGTCTCGTCCTTCCCTCCAGAGAGATTCGCCGGCCTTCTTCCCAGACAGATCCTTATTCCCCAAACCCAGATCCAGGCAACGCCTCTCGTCGCAGAAGCGGCGGGGGGAGCAGGAGGAGGAGGAGGAGAAGGAGGAAGAGGAGGAGTAAAGCGGGCCCTCTGGATGCCGGCCTGGGCGAGACTGTGCAAGTACCAGCAGCAGCGGTTCGCGTTTGGGAAGGGCCCACCCTCGGGAACACCGAACCCGGCCGGGCGAGGATGGCCCCACAGCCAAGCGGTTTTCGTTAGCCGACCCGGGCCGGGCGCAGGGCCAGATACCCGGACCTGATGGCTTGCTTCGGCCACCGCCGCCAGGACGCCGGGTGAGGGACAGGGAGAACGCCTAAGACCGCACAAAGGACCCCCAGGCGGGCCGCCCGCCGTTTCCTCACCGTATACGGCGGCCGGCCCTCCGACGCCGCGGTGCCGCGGGGAGAAGCCCTGCGCTGTGATGAGGGCGCAGAGGTGGCTACCTGACGGGTGAGGACGCGTCAACTCCGGCACCGCCGCCGGGGCCTCCAGGTTCGGTTCTCGGGAACGAGCCCCGCCCCTCTTCCCTTGCCCCGCCCACGCCCGACGGGCGAGGGTCCCGGATGTTAGTTACCGCCTCCGGCGCTGCGAATCTCCGCCCCTTCGCTTCCGCCCCGCCTGCCTAATCCGCTACGGGTCCTGCAAAGCCTTGGAAGAGTTTCGACGTCTCTGGGGTGGCTAGAGCGTCCTCCCGCGCGCTGTCGCGCTGCAGGTGACGGCGCCCGGAGGCTGTCGGGAAGTAGGCGGGGTGACGTAGGGAAGACGAGCTCAGCGGCGGGTTTACCGAGATCCCTGGCCGGCGGCGGCTGGTGCGGGGGGCGGCCGGAGCGAGAGGTGGAGCGGGGCGGTGTGTGGCCGGGGCCATGACGGGCAATGCCGGGGAGTGGTGCCTCATGGAAAGCGACCCCGGGGTCTTCACCGAGCTCATTAAAGGATTCGGTGAGAGCCAAGGGGACTGTCCTGGGCCGGGGGTCACGGGAAGAGGCCCAAACTGGGCATGGAGTGGTTCCCTGCGACTACCTCCCACCCGTGGCTCTTAGGGGGAGGCGACTTTGGAAACCTGGAGTCGGGAAGGGGGGAACTGCAGGGCTCCCGCCCGCTCCTCAGCTCCGGGCAGTCACGTTTTCACCGGCAATTGGAGAGCCACAGCACGAGGGCAAGGATGGTGACTGTCTCGTGTGTCGCTGCGTCCTCCGGATTCGGCACTCCTCGCCCTGCCCTGGTGACCTGCGTCCTCCATCCCGCAGAGCTTCTGCGCTCCTGTGCCCCTTTTTCGCCACCCTGCTCTGCGTACGCTCCAGTCCCGGGGGCTGGTGCCCAGGTGTCTCGGGCCATCGGTGCAAACTAGGGTGTGGTGTGCCTTCTCCAGGGTCGGGTGTCTGAAGTCCCAAACCACTCCGGAACCCAAAATTCTAGTTGTTTAAAGCAGGGCGGGAGAAGGTGTTCCTAGTTCTGCGGGGCGTCCACACTCGCTGACTGTGTGGGGCGGTTAGGCCACTTCCCGGGTTCTTGCGCTCCCGACTCATCTCTGGCTTCCGGTGAAGTGTTTCTTGAGCTAGTGCCACATGCTCTCCTAATTTCTCTCTGCCTTCCGTCCTCAACAGTGAACCTATTTGACTGTTTAATCTTTGCCTGGCTCTCGTCTTTAGATGGTTTATTATCTCTTACATTTGCTCACAGATGATAAATTCTAGGCATTACGAGAAAATTTAGGAGTGAAAATTAAACGTTGTTATATAGACACTATCATACACAACTGAGTATTTGGAATATCGAATGTTAAACATATTTTGTTCTCCTACTGTGTTTTCACACACTGGGAGGGTTTGGGAATTTCTAATGTGAATAAACCAGGACAGTTTCTAAAGAACTGACAAACTCTGGTATGGTGGATTAATTGCTATGTTAGGTATGTACAAAAAATTTAAGGGCACAGGTTGTGAAATAGCACAGTCAGAAGCAAAAGTATAATCATCAGTAATGTTAAAAAATATATATGGCATAGGTACCAAATAGCAAAGTAACTAAAACATAGTGTAGCAACCTGGAAGAGTATTTGAATCTGAAGCAGAAAAGGTAAACTGAAGCAGAAAAGGTAAAGTTATATGCCATCTTACATAGTTTGGATTGTCTGGTAGTTACTGGAGACTTAACTGTCAAAGATTTTGAATGCTGAAATAGGGCTTGTGTACTATGCAGTCTGGTTTGGAATGATTTGGGAGGAACTCTACATCTCTTAAATGAACTGAGTCTGAGATGATTGACTTTGATAAGTGGGGTTAGAGAGGAGGAGGTAGAGTAAACAGTTTTACTGTATTTAAATCAACAGGTACTGATTGGATGTAGGGAAAAAGTGAAATGATTCCATGTTTTCTAGTTTGGGTGGTGAAAAAAATACACAGGAATGAGATCAGGCTTGATGGACAAGAAGATGGATTCAATTTTAGACACACAAGAGTGAGATGGCTGCAGGTTTAGACATAAATATTACCTTTAAAACCCATGACATATTCAAATTAATATAAAGAAATACTGTACTAGGCAAGTTTATTAATTCACTACTCTGTTAATAGCTGTTTTCATTTGTGCGGAAAATTTGGAACTAAAAATGATTTAAATTAGACATCAGAGAATGGTATGTAAATACTTTTTGCATCTGCACTTATGAAAAAGTGAGTAGTACTTGTTAAAGGCTTGCCTCTTTTAGCAGAAGATCCTTGCAAAAAGTGAATGATGGTAGTTATAATGATGGTAGTTGTATATTATCAGATACTTCAAAGAGAAAATTAATTTATTTTGATGATTTCCTTTATCATCCAATTCATGAAGTTAAAGAAGCTTTTGGAATATTCTTTCAAAAGCGAAACACCCAATTATGAATGTTAATTTATCTTAAAAGTTTAATTATTGCATGGGAAACTACTTGTGGATGCATGGACTAAAGACAGATTTTGGTAGGTAGAGTATGATATGCTGGCAAATGAAAATTCTAATTAAATGAAGGAACTCATGGGGTAAAACTATACTTTTATTTGGTGTGTTGCTTACAAAATACTTAAATTTGTCAAAATTAACTGTGGTAGTCTACTTATAAAAGTAGAAGCTGTAAATGTCTGTTCCTGCCAACATGTAGTAATAGGAACAGGGTTTACTTTTCCTACAACAAATCAATGACCCCCAGCTTTTACTTTAAGAAATTCGGAAAAAGAGCAAATTAAATCTGAAGTAAAGCAGATCAAAGGAAATAATAAAGATCAGAGTTGAATTAGCAGAACAAAAAGAAAAATAGTGAAGAAAATCAATGAAACTAAAAGTGGATTTTTCAAAGATCAATAGAATGGAGAAACCTCTAGCTAGACTGCTCTGGAAAATGAGATACAAATTACCATTATTAGGAATAAGAGAGATAACATGACTACAGATTATTTAGATATTAAAAGGATGAGAACATAGCCAGAACGACCAAATCTTACAGCTGTAAAACTTATGTAAAAAAATTCCTTTTAAAACAAATGATGAGGTTTACTCAAGTAGAAATAGATAACCACTGCAGCCATATATTAAAGAAATTAAAATTGTAATTTAAAATTTTCCCATAAAGAAATTTAGCCAAAATGGCTTCACTGGTAAGTTCTATCAAATATTTATGGGATAAATAATACCAACTCTATATAGGCTTTTAGAAAAAATGGAGAGGAAAAAATGCTTGCCAACTCATTCTGTAATGACATTAGATAAGAAGAGTACAGTACTATATCCATCATTCACAGATACAAATATTGTAAACTAAATTTTAGCAGATCAAATGCATTGATATATTAAATGGATAATACAACCTGAGTGGGGTTTATCCTAAGATTTCAGGATTGGTTTAGCATTCAAGAGTCAGTGTAACCACATTAACAAACTAAACAAAAATCCATATAATTATCTCAGTAGATGTGAAGAGCATTTAACAAAATATAACAAAAACATTTAACAATATAACAAAATGTAATATCTGTTAAGAATTAAAAGTGTTGTATTTACCCTATTTGTCAGCAACTACCACTTTTATAAATGCTGGCTGGCAACATCTTTAAAGAAAAAAGATTGTATTACTCTTGGTGCAGTAGGGCTAGAGATTCATTTTTGCATTAGTTCCCTTGTCCTCCCAGTTCATGGAAATGAGGAAGACTTAGAGAGATACTGCACACACTATTCTGTGTTCTAGTTGAGGAGCCCAGAGCTTAGGAGACTCCCATGTTACACAGCAACTGCTAGCAAACCCACTTAGCCTTTGGCTGTATGGAGACAATGGTGGACAACAAGCAAGTCGTCCCTCTGCCCCAAGTGGAGGCACTCTTCTTCAAGTTTGTTTACTGCATTTCATCCTTGAAAAGGTCCAAAATGAACGTGGCAGCTATCAGAAGAAAAGCTGAAACAGGATAAACCCATTCAGAATTGTCTCCCAGCAAAGTCCACCCTTCATCATTTCTATACCAGATATACCATTAGCTATGCTGACCTGATCCACAGCACTGGGCCAGATTTCTTTCATTGGTCTCTTGTAGTATTTACGTTAGGAGGACCATGCCATCTGACTGAGACATTAACCCAGCTAGATGTGTTGGTGATTGCACAGACTGTTTTGGTTTGCAGGGAGGGAATCTAGCGGAATTGCATTAGCTGTGGATTGTGAGTTAAAGCATATCCGAATGACTTTTGAAGCATTGTAGATCGTTCTTTTAACTTAAAGATCTTGTATAAGCACCCAAAAAGGAGTCTTCTATTTAGGACTTCTGTTCAAGTTTGTCTAGTCTTTATTTTTGAGAGATTGCCTGTTATACAGATTTTCCAATTTGATCACATTCACCAGCTAAATGGCTTTGCCCATACGAATGACTGAGAATGAGTGTGGAAACACATAGGGAGATGAGTAGCCATCTTTGTAACCATCTTTGTTAAAAAAGTCACTATCTTTAGTGCCCTTCTTGACACATATATATAGCTTCATACTTATGTCAGCACCTGAAAACTTAATGTGTGTGTGTGAATGACTGGCAACTTGTTGCTATATACCCAAGTTGTTTTTCATTCTTCCCTGCCAAGATGTAGTAACACACACTTAATAAGTACTGAGCACTTAATATAGGTCCTTGCTGAACAGAGCATGTTGAGACATGGCATGGTTTGAGTGTGCAGTTATTAGTTGGATGACCCAACATTTTTGTTTGTTAATCATGGGTTTTTGCAAGTGGTCTAAAGATGTAGCTGTTACTGGAAAATGGCTGGAGTATTTGAAAGTACCCAGACTTTGGAACTAGATGAGGAGTTTAATTAATTTTCTGGCATATATTAACCAGTAATTTAAACAAACCTCTTATTATCCCTAAACCTCTTGTATAAAATATGTGCCTTGCAGGGGTCAGAGAAAATACATTTAAAGCACGTTATACATAGAACACACTAGTAAATGACTTTTTTATACTGTGGTGATCATGCTACCTAACAGTATATCAGGGACTATATTATATGCATCTCATTCATTATCTCATTTATTCCTCTCAACAGCTCTATTCACATGGGAACAGAGAGGTTAAATTCTTACTTAGCTAGTAATGGAGGAACCAGGATTCATGCCTTGTGGTATGGAGGCCAGACTCAACCAGGGCACCATTATATGCTATACGGTTTGTTCCCATCAGTGCTATTGGCATTTGAAGTAGATCTTTAATGTCAGGGCCTGTTTTGTGCATTGTAAGAATGTTTAGTGTCTGGCCTCTGCCCACTGGATGCCAATCCAACACACACACACATTGAGAAATGTTCACTGGGGAGGAAAATTACATGGCTTGAGTACCACTCTTCCAGAAAAAGAGAATGTTATGGGAAAAGGCGAGAACTGAGTCCATTGAAAATACAAAATTGAAATTTAGGAAAAGCCTCAGAACTAAATATGTATCAAAGTTACGGTTCAGTGGTAGCTACTATTGCTTAAAAAGAAAACACATAGTAAGAAAAAAAAGGGTCAAGAGCAGAACAGGGGAACTTAGTAATCAAATGAAAAGAGTAACTGACAAGGAGAAGGTTGAGAGTCTGAGAAGGAATAATTTTGGGGTGGTGCTTCAGTGAAAGTAAGTTCTCAAAATTTTAAAAAAAAAATATAGAATGTACTTCCATGACAATTAGGAAATAAGTAAAAGAAGTGGTGCAATTTGGCTACGAATTTTATCACCTTTACCATTTTAATTTGCCATACCTTAGTTCTTTCACATTTGCATTCCTTGTAGTTAATATTTTTTTCTAATGGTGAATGAAAAATGAGCTATTTTGTTTCTGAAGAAATAATTCCTTATTTTAGGTTGCCGAGGAGCCCAAGTAGAAGAAATATGGAGTTTAGAACCTGAGAATTTTGAAAAGTTAAAGTAAGTATAATTTTAGCTGTGTTAACAAAACACTGTTGATTATATTTAAACTTCTTTGTGATTACTTGAATTACTTTAAGCTGAATACTTTATGATTATTTTTCAGTTCTATGAGATAGGTTTCATTTATAATAAGAATATGTAAGGAAGTGGAAACTATCTACAAATTATTGTTTGACTGATTTTTAAAAAATAATACAGAACATGGGAAACAAACATTTAATAAAAGCATAATAAACTTTATAAAAGCATAAAAGCAAAAGTATGTTTAATATTGTACATTATTCATGGTTAGTGGTAATTGACAACTTGTCTATGCATCACATTGCTTCTTTGGGAGTTTTGTACCTCAAATTTTGAAAGTAGATAGCAGGAAGTGCCTTCTTCTTCCCTCTATTCCTCTGGCTGGAATCACCTCTCTGATCCTTCCTTTCCAATCTCCTTGCTCCAGGCATTCCCCCCTATCTGCAAGTGGAGTACTAGGGATTTTAGATGACTGGAAGAGTTCATTGAGTGCTGGGATTAGGAATAGGCTTTTAAAAAGGAAAATGTAGACTGCCAGATTACAGCTACTTTCTTTATTAGTGGTAGGTAATTTGCTCTCCCCCTTCCCCCCCCACAAAATGAGTAAACACTCATTCTGGTTAAGTAGTCAGGGAAGGTTAATTAAAGATGCATCATTTGAGCTGTCTTAAACACAAAATAACTGAAAGATAGAGAACATTTTTATTGCTTAGAGGACAGTTTTGAGAGATAGATTATAGAGAATCTTAAAGTGGCAGTTTTATGTTTCCTGGGTAAAAATAATTCCTTTAGGAAATTTGATGACTTAGTTATGTATGACAGTATAGTATCCATCCATACTGTAGTTTGAGCCTGGTTTGTGAATTCTATGTAACTTTCTATATTTCATACTGTGTATACTGTCATTTAGTTACAGATGTACTTAAAATTTACTCATCTATATTAGAATTCAATTTAAGGTTAACACCTTTTCAGAGTTAATATTTTGCAGTGTTGTTATTTTCTGTTTGTAAACAAGGTGATAAAGTGTGCAAATAAATATTCTACAGATTCAATAATAGGCCATTATAATTTAATTTTTATTTGCCTTAGGCAGCCTAGTGACTGAAAAACAGTGGGAATATTTATTTATCTGATTGGTTGATTGATTGACAAAAGTTGCCACTTTCATAGGTAATACATTTTGGTTTTTGCCAAGGAGAAAGTATCTTCTGAATAATAAAAAAACTTTTTAAAGTCTCTGATATTTACTGCAATTGCATTATATTTCTTAAGCTGACTGAAATTTAATGCTATTGATAATGTCATAAAAGAAACAGGACTTGATGCCTGTCTTTGTATTTTATTTTGTAGGCCAGTTCATGGGCTAATTTTTCTTTTCAAATGGCAGCCAGGAGAAGAACCAGCAGGTTCTGTGGTTCAGGACTCCAGACTTGATACAATATTTTTTGCCAAGCAGGTATGTCTTTAAATAACCTGAGACTCAGTGATGCTTTTAACAGTCTGTTCTGTTCTATTTCTCTAATGTAATACACCTCACATTTTCTGTTCTTTTGACTTCTTTATGTTCTTAAAAACTTTTGAGCTCCCCAAAGAGATTTTGTTAATATGAATTATAGCTGTCAATATCTTATTAGACATTAAAATTGAAATATTTAAAATGACTATTAGTTGACTTGATTATTTGGAAACATAATATCTCTAGTGATAGCTATTTAGACTAAAACAAAAATGGTGAGAAAAGTGCATAGTATTACATTTTCCAAATCTCATTAATGTTCTTCATAGCTTATAGTTGCATTTTTCTGTCTGCTTTTTGTTCAGCCTTTTCTAGTGTTATTATTTTGATTGAAATATAGAAAAGCAGTTCTACAGTTCTGCATAGTTGTCACTATTACATGTGTGAAGTTGGAAAAGAAAGGAATATTTTAATCTCTTTCAGAGAATTACAAATATTCTTTGATACATATTAAAGCTTCAGAAATGTTGCTTTCTTAAAGATAACTTGCAGTGTGAAATTTGAAACCATTTCCATGAATTTTATACTCTGTTGTATTAAAATTCTTTGGTTTATCTTGCTCTTTGAATGGATGTTTTATTCACGTTGACTCTGATAACATCCTGCATGGGTCATTTGGGAAATTCCCCAGCTTCCATAGATCTTCTCAATGTCAACGTATTTGACTTTGTATTCTCACCAAGTTACATCTGTTATTATCATCATCTGTATCAGAAAAGTGAAATGTTATACTTTTAAATTTACAGTGATGTATGTAAGTCTTACAAAATTTTGATGTTTACTTGGAAGTTTGAATTTTATAAAGGACAACAAGTACTGTCAGTATTTGTGTTCCCTTGAAGTGATTGTCTCATTTGACTAATTTTCAAGAAACTTTGCCAAATACCGTGTGTGATGAATTGTATTTGTCATTTTTTTCTGTCAAGTAAAAATGTTTCAAAAAACACACAGCCAGTCTGCCTCACAACTTAGTTGCACTTACTGCCTGTCTTTGAAATATCTGCACATTTTGGTTTGCAGAAGTGCTTTATTTCTTTATTTGCATGACCTGTTTCTTTCAACAATATATTGAAGACGTACTCTTGTGTTGAAATTTTATAAAAATAATGTACTGCTGCTGTAAAGACATTCTTCATTAAAACTGCCATTTGTTTTGTTAGTTTTGTGACTTGTGTATGTATCAGTGAAATGGTTTAAAGTCACCGCCTAAACGCAGAAGTCAGTAGTTGTCCCCACCATTGGTGTTGTACTGTCAGGGCAAATGTGAAAGCCTGGAGAAATGCCAAAACTGTCTCAGAATTATTATGAAAGCAATTTTTTTGAAAAGCTTTTTTATTGAGTTAATACTGTTTTACACTCTTATTTCCAAAGAATAAGTGTAGGGTGCCCCCACTTGGGCATGGTATGGAAACAGTTTCGAACTCACAGACTCCTTGAAAAAGGTCTTTTGGGATCCCCAGGGATTCATGGACCATGCTTTGAGAACTACTGTGTTTATTAGTGTATACTACACGATGTTTAGCAATACTACATGCCTACAAATATCTCCTTCATTGTTTGAAAAAGTTGAGAAAGGGAGTGATAAAAGAGGTTTGATGAATCTTTAAGCCAAACATGATTATATTTGTTTGAAAAGTAGACCTACTTCTGAGACTCAAAAAAATTACTTTGAATAATCTGTTTAACCTTTAGAAAGGTGGAAAGATAAAACTCATTACTGCCTTTGGATGAAGTCTTCACTATTCTACTTAGTAAATTATTTTTTTTTCTCTTAATACATTTTTCCATTTTCTCAACTTGTAAAAATTGAAGTTTTTAAAAAATTAGAACTGTATTACTTTTACTTTACGATTTAAAGAAACATGATTTCATCACCATGCAGCTAAAATATTTGCTGTTCTTTATAGCAAAACTTAAACTTCAGAACAATGTAATAATAAAAGTGAATATACGTTTAATCTTACATCCACTTCTGCTAGTACCTTTTTAGTAGTTTAATTCATTCACTTAAGTAGCTATTGAGCACCTACTGTGTGCTAGATTTTGCTTTTTGGTGTTATGGATGAAAAGGCATGTCCTTAGTAATAAGAGCTATAATGATAATACAAGCAGTAGCCAACATTTACCATTTATTGTATGACAGATTTATGCTTGAGATTTATTATTTATATAATCCCTGAAACAACTTTATGAGGTTATCCTCATTTCACAGATGAAGAAATTAAAGCCTAAAAAAAAAATCAACTTGTTTGCCTGAGATCATAAGAGATCCAGAATTTAAACCCTGATCCAATACAGATTTCTGCTGTGATAGACGATATTATCATCCATATTTTCTATTCATAGGCTAATGTATTCTCTTATTTCTTTTTTGCTAACGTTGGATTGTTGTACAAATATCATTCTTTTTCACCATCTACTTAATGATAAAAGTTTAACTTTGTTCCATTTCAGTACACATGACATGCAAAGAATAGATGTTTGGATGTGTGATTTTTTATTTATTTGTAGTAGTTGGTCCTCACAACAACCTTACGTGGTTTCACAGCTTTCTCAAAACTTCACAGATGTGGTCCTGGTGAAGTTAAGCAACTTGCCTAAGTAAGGGAGTTCTAAGTAGTGGCAAGGTGTGTGCAAACCTGGGTCCCAAGGCCCTGAGCCCCAGCCTCTTAACCCAGTGGCAACAGTGCCTTCTTTAATAGTATTTTTGACATAAATGTCCTATAATTTAACTAATCTGTTAATGATCAACATTTTGAATTTCTAATTCTCTAGCACAAATATATTTATATTGTAGTATTTGTGCACTGTGTATCGCTATTACAGTAGTTACAATTTCAGAGAAATAGTTATTTGTGATTTTTCAAGATCTAGGTAGCATAGAAAAAGTAGAGGACCGATGATTTTAAAAGTCATTCAGGTGATTTTTCTTCTTTTCAAAAAAAGTTATGTTGCTTTTTAAATGTATGTAAGAACGTATACTCAAAAATCTAAAGCATGATGTAGAAAATAAAAGTTCTTTATAATTTCTGCATCAGAGATAACCCTGAAAACAATGTATAGTCTTCCAGATATTTTTGGTGTATTTGTATTTAATTATATTCCACACTACATTATGAAACCCAGAAGTCATTATATAAAATTAAAGTGTGAATTGATAATTTCTGGAGCTCCTTGATGTTTTTCTAGTTCTGTATTATATCTCTATATTAGTGTTACTTGTTTTAGTTGTATTATATAATTTCAGCCGTATTTTTTATTATGTGATTTCCCAACATTTTTAGTATGTTATGTTTTTATTAAACTCGGAGATCAGTAATTCCCTGATATATCAGTCTTTTTGGTGTATTTTTCTTAGAAACCTATGTTAGAAACTTTGTAGTATAGTATCTATTATATAAATGCATAATCCTTGTATTCCAGACTTCAAGAGCTTATAATAATGTCTTTCAGTCCAGGGTCTCTGAATTCTTAGGGCTATTTTCAGAAACTTAAAAAGTTAAAAATTAATTATATTAATATATTTGTGATGAGGTCATCTGTAGTAACTACCAATTTAGAGAGGTAATGCTGACTTTTAATACTAATTATATGCTATAATTAGAGGACTGTGTATGTATGTGTATATCACTGTTAAATAAATTTGGGGAAAATGAATTGTTTTCTAGTAGTTAGAATTCATATATAAGGGACCAGGAATGAATGATTGTCAGCAGCATGCCTGATACTGTGTGTGTGCTTGGAGAATGATGAAGTGTTGTGGTTCCTGCCCTCAAAGTTGCTTAGAGTTTAGTGGGAGAGATTGGTATTAATCAGTGAAATGTGAAATTGAAGTGACAGTAAGTGCTTCCTGAAGTGACATGAGAGCCCGATTGAGAACAGTCTTAAAGTCTACCCTCACTTTGAGCACGTACTACTGAAACAAACTCAAAATCACTCTCACCTCTGACTGAAATTTAGAGGATCCTCAAGATCACGCTCAGGTTTTATATTTTGCTAGAGAGACATAGACCTTATGGAAAGTTGTCAGTGGTTACAATTATTGTTTATTATTGTGAAAGAACACATTAAACTTAGCCAGGGAAAGAGAAGCATGTGTAGAGTTTTCATCTGTCTTCCAGTGGAGCCATAGGACAGTGTCCACTTTCCTTGCAGTGATTTGTGGCAGTATGCTTAGAGTATTGCCATCCAGGAAGCCTCAGATATCCTATTATTTATTTATTTATTTATTTTGTTCTTTAGATCACAACCTCTGTGTTTTTTTGGGATACCTCCCTCTTCCTCCTCCCTCTGGTGCCACTTCCATTCTCTCAAACCCCACTCTTTGTTGTTACTAGTTGTGCTAAGTTCATTAGTCTCTTTCCTGTGACAGTGTCCTTTCGCTGGGTGAGGGACTGTGTTGGAACCAGGCGAGCCTTGTGGTAGGTTTTCAGTCTTAAGTTTGCAGTGGGCAGCCAGTCTATTCATTTGTGATCTGTCCATGTTTTCTTGCTGCAGGCCCTCTTCTCCAATCCCATTTCCATTGCTTTGCTGCTTTACCTTATAGCTCTGGTGTCAGATTTAGGGGGTCTTGCCCCCAGCCAGTGTTGGTCAAGAAGTTTCTCTGTGAATACAGGTGTCTGTGAATGGCCTTTGTAGATCATCTCCTCTGCCTCAGTTTTTAATTTTGATGTGGGTCCAATTACCCCATCTTTGGTCATCCTCTCCTCTCCCGTAGTGTGGGGAGGGTGTGTTGCTCTCCTTGAAGCAATCTCCAAAATGAAGTCCTCGGTGCCCATGGTGACATCGTGTCTCTAAAGTTGTTTATCTTGTCTCTCATGCACTGGTTTTCTCAATTGTCCATCTGTTGTATCCATCTCAGGCTTGTGGGCTGGATTTTTACATGGCCCCTTGCCCATTCTATGTTGGAGTTTGTGTTGTGCATGTTCTTGATCCTCTGAAGTTCAGCTGGAGTGAGAGCGAAATGGAAGCCGCCGCCCCCCTCCCCCTTTCCCAAGTGCACTTGGGGGGGGGCAAGGGGGGGAGTGCTGAGCCTGCACCCTCCCCTGCTCCCCTTCTGCTAGGAGCAGAGGGCAACATGGCTCTGCTGATTTGAGCTGCAGATGGCTGCCCTGTGAAGCAGCCATCTGCTGGTGGGTGGGGCCACCTCCTCTGTCCCATCCCCGCTCTGGGGCTCACCCGGCTTAGGGGGCTTTCCAGGAACCTTGACCCCCTTGCTTCCCACTGGTAAGGGAGCCTAGACGACCAGGGACTGGCCAGGGACCCGGGTGCACAGGCAGCCCTGAGGTGGCTGCCTGCTGGTGGGTGGGACTCTAGTCCCCGCCCTGCCCCCAGCGCCAGAACCTCCCTGTACACCCTTGGGCTGGGCCAGGAATGCCAAGCCTGCGCCCTCCCAAGATATCCTGTTTTTATTGGGCCTCAGTTATGTACACCTAGTTGACCACATCCTGGGCCTCAATCTCTAGTCACCTTAGAGCTTGAGCTAATTACTGTTGACTGAAAACTCCCACCCTAAGTTTTTTTTAAGAGACTAGGTCTCCCTAATGTTGCCCAGGGTAATCCTGAGCCTGTGGAGTCAAGTGATCCCTAGCCTCAGCTTCCCAGGTAACTGGGATTACAGGCATGCACCACCACACCCAGATAGGTCTCGCTGTGTTGTTGAGGGTAGTCTTGAACCCCTGTACCTAAGCAATCCTGGTCTCAGTCTCCCAGCACTGGGATTACATTCGAGTGCCACCATGCCCAACTTACCCCAAGTCTTTTTGTTAGTTGATGTGGGCACAAACTAACGATAGGGGCACAAACCCCTGGGTAAATAATGATACTTAACGAGGCATGGCTTTTCAAGAGTCACAGGTTCTTGGTCACCTCCCAGGAGTCCAGGGGAAAAGTTGGGTCTCTCTTTGGGCAGGTTGAATTCACAAACTACATAAATAAGAATTGAACCTGACTTATTCAGGGAGATCTGAGAATGCTTTTCTGAGTAAATGTTATTCAGCTGAAATATAAATGTTAAGTAGGTATTAGGAGGGAAAGAGGGTGAGTCAGGAACATCCCAATTTAACAACAGATTTATTGCAAAGGGAAGTGAGACTACTAAAAGGTACTAGAAGTCCAGTGCACAGCTGGGTTACAGAGGGCCGGGGGAGAGGGTATAAGATGTGTAGCAGAACAGGTGGTAGCAGTATATTAGTAAGGATTTTGGGTAGTTTAGTGTAGAGGAACAATGGCATATAAAAAAATAGCAGTTTTTCTTTTTACATCAAAAATTCTTAAGATATAGGCTCTTTTTTTCTTTGTGTATGACTTTCTATTTTGAAGATGATTGCATATCTGGGATGATGGTTGTAGTTTCAAACATTCTACCTTAGATCCACAGTCCAGATAGTAGAAGGCGACATTGTGGAATTTGCTGTCACATGCATTCTGTTTGTCTGGGACTCAGTCCCATGATGTACTTAACATCAAAGGAGACTGGGAAAGTTATCTTCATTTTCGGTGACCACGGATCCACGTAAGATACAGGATAAGGAAAAGATAGGTATGGAGAACAACTGTCAGCTTCTGCCACCTATACAGAGATCAGCCATGCAGGTAATTTCAGCTGATTTGAGACCATGTATCATCCAATGGGGATAGTAGAAGGTATTTGAGATGTTTTAAGAAAGGTATGATGATCAGATTTTTATTTACAAGAGATCGCTGGTTATGGTGTGGGGAATGCACTTGAGGAGGGAGTGGTGTAGGATATAAAACTGGATAACTGGAACCATTTACAGAAATCCATTCAAATTTAGACAGAAAAAAGCTAATATTAAGAATGTGACAGTTTTGAATAATACTTATACTAAGTAGTTAGGCCTACAATGTGTAACGGATTAGTTGTGGGGATGAATGTATCAGTCAGTGATAATACCTTCGTCTTCATTTTTCCTTTAAAAAATGTAATCTTCAGATATGCAGAGTGGAATTAAGATAATCCTTGATTGATGGCACTCTTTGTATTTATTTGATTATTTTAGTTGTAGTTAAGCACCCAAATTTCACCACCTAATCTTCACCAAACATCACCCTTCAAATATACTTCATCTGTTATTTCCTTCTCTCTCTGTTGCTGTTAGGGTTAACTCATATTCCTTTTCTCCACCCAGTATTACCTTGTTAAAATCTATCTATCATGGTCTTGCTTTCCTTTTAATGCATTTTTTTATAATCCTAAAAAGGTATGTATATTAAAGTTTTAAATTGATGAAAAGCATCATGTTCTATGGAACTTAGGGAGACATTTTTAGATTGAACGTTAGTTATCAAGAGTCATCCATAAATTTATTAAATTATTTCACTTATTTTGCATTCTGGGTAATATCAATTACATGATTCTACTGTGGTTGATTTATTTATCATTTGTAGATTTGATTTGAGTTTTCCATTTCAGTTACTGTGAATTGTGCAGCTATAAACATAGTCATACCTACCTCCTATAGCACATGGCAGAATTCTCCTTGTATATACTTAGAAGTAAAAGAACTACTTCATCTGCCAGGCTAATGTGTGATTTTAGTAGGAAATATCAAAATGTTTGCTGAAGTAGATTGTTCCAGTTATAGTCCCAAGAGTTGCTGTGTAGCCACATACTCTAATGTGTGACCATGTCCTGTCTTTAATTTTCACTAGTCACTTCGTTTAAAGTAGCACTCCATTGTGGTCCTGTTTTCAACCCCTCTGATCACTGTCCATGTTGAAAGGGTGGTCATGTGCTTACTGGCCACATGTATTTCCAATTTATTTTTTATCCAGATTTTTCTTTTTGAATGGTAGGAGTTGTCTATACTTGATACTGCAGCAATAAGTGGTATTTTATTGTTTTACCTTCTCTGGGTATCTTCTAAGGAACAGAGAATTGAGTGTTATGTATCTTGTTTAAGAAGTTGTTATTTATTTGAAATTGTAAAAGATATTTATCGATATATTTAAAGTTTATTTTTGATACACATGTCCATAATTCATTAGGAGTTGATTTTGGTATGCCATGTGATTGTCTTTTTCCATATAGATTATCATCTTTTTTATAGCTTCATTTATTGAACATTTGTTGTTTTCCTTATTTATCTGAAGTCACCTCTTTTGTATACCAAAGTTCATACATGTATTTGTGTGTGTATATTTTCCTGGAGTATACACTGTTCTTCCACCGATCTTTGTGCCATTATTTCACAAACTTAATTCTGTTCATTTTTTCATAAGTTCTGCTATCTGATAGGTCATGTCTCCTCTCTCTCCCTGCTCTTTTTCAGAAATATCCTTATTGTTCTTGGCCCTATGTTCTTCATTGAAATCCATTTCAGTATCATTAAGTTGTATGAAAAATTCTATTAAATTTTGACTGGAATAGCATTGAGTGTATATGTCATTTTGAGGAGAATGTAAATCTTCATGATGTTAAGTCATGAACATAGTATATATCTTTATTTAGATATCCTCTGTTATCTTAAATTTGTTGCAAAATTTTCTCTGTAGCTGCCTTTCACAACTTTTTTTAGATTATTGATATCATTATTTGTAACTGTAAATTATCTTTTTATTCTTTACATTTTTTAGGTGTTTAACAGTATAAAAAATGCTGTTTAGGTTTATGTTTCAGTATTATATTTAGTCATCTTCCTCAAAACTCTTTTATTGTTTCTAATATTTGTTGAAATTTTTTTTTGAGTGGTACTACCTAACTTACTATATCAAATAGTAATAGTTTTATCTCTTCATTTCTAATTCTTATGCCTCTTAATTTACTTTTCTTAATTCCTACTTAAGTTCATCAATAGAAATCATTGTGATTGAGAGGTAATGCTTTTATCGTTTCCCCATTTTGGATAATGTTTGCTCTGACTTTTTATTTTTATGATCTTTTTAGGTAAAGATATTTTGTTGTTCAGTTAAATGTCTATCATGATAGGATTTACATATTCAAATGCATTTTTTTCTGCATCTATCAAAATGGTTATTTTCATCTTTTAATGGGTTACTAACCTATTACTGTGGTCAAATATTATTTATTCAGTTTTCTATTTTAAATCATTCTTCTGTTTAGGATAAACCCAGATGGTCATCATGTAGTTTTATTTTTATGCTCTGTTGGACTTAGTAATATTTGTTTAGAGTTTCTGCATCTATAATTTTAAGTGAGTCTGAATTTTCTTATTTTAATGACTTTTACTGTTTTTTTTATTCGGTTTCTGGAATGAGTTGGAATGTCCCCTTTTTAAAATTGTCATGATTAATTTATATAAAATTTTAATGGTCATTTTCTTTAAATTTTGATAGAATTTGCCTGTGCTGACCATTTGGGCATAGTGTTTTCTTTGTGAATGTATTTTAAACTATAGCTTCAAGTTAAGTATTATAATCTTTATATATATATATATATATATAATATAATTTCACAACATTGTAATCCCAGGGGCTTACCCCACCCCCTCCATTCCCCCCTCCTTCCCTCCTGCTCAAAGTTGTGCACTTCAGTTTGGTGCTTAGCTTGTTTTGACTTTTCCTCAAGTCTTTTATTTTTTCACTATATCCCATATATTAGTGAAACCATTTGGTTTCTGTCTTTTTCTTTATGACTTGTTTCTGCTAATATAATTTCTTCTAAGTATATCCATGTTGTTATAAAATCATCAAATTTGCCATTTTTAATTGATGAATAATATCCCATTGTGTATATTTTTTTCATCCAGTCATCTGTTTTGGGGCATTTAGGTTGCTTCCATGACCTTGCAATTATAAATTGTGCTGCAGTAAACATCCGAGCACAGGTGTCCCTTTGTACCCACATTGAGGTCTCTTTGGGGTAGATTCCCAAGAGAGCAACTGCTGTGTCAAATGGTAGTTCCATTTTCATTAACTTGAGGGTCTTCCACACAGCTTTCCATAGTGGCTGGACCAGTTTACATTCCCACCAGCACTGTGGGAGTGTTCCTTTTTCTCCACATCCTCGCCAGCACTTGTTGTTGCCCGTTCTTTGGATGTGAGCCATTCTTACTGGTGTAAGGTGGTATCTCATTGTGGTTTTGATTTGCATTTCCCTTATTGCTAGTGACATTGAGCAATTTTTCATGTGCCTGTTGGCCATTTGTATTTCCTCTTTGGAGAAGTGTCTTTTTAGTTCTTCTCCCCATTTTTTGATTGGGCTTTTTGTTTTGCTTTTGTTTAGTTGTGTGAGTTCCTTGTGAATCTTTGTTATTAAACCCTTATCACTCATGTGGAGGGCAAATTTTTTTCCCTATTCGGTTGGGCATCTTTTAGTTTTTTCTGTTGTCTCTTTTGCTGTACAGAAACTTTTTAGTTTGATGTAGTCCCATCTGTTTATGTTTTCCGTCATTTTTTGGCCATCTGTAGATGTTTCTAGAAAGGGATTTCTGAACTGTAATTCATAGAGAGTTTTGCCCAAGTTTTCCTGTATGTATGCTATGGTTTCAGGTCTGACATTTAAGTCTCTTATCCATTTTGCGTTGATTTTTGTACATGGGGTAAGGGAGTTTTCTTGGTCCATTTTTTTGCATGTCTTAGTTCATTTTTCCCAGCACCATTTATTGATGAGGCTATCCTTGTTCCAAGATAAGTTTTTCACTCCTTTGTTGAAGATTAGTTGACTATGTATGTGTGGTTTTATTTCAGGGCACTCAATTCTGTTCCATTGGTCTGACTCTGTTTTTTTACCAGTACCATGCTATTTTAATTATTATGGTTTTGTAGTATAGTTTGAAGTTTGGAATTGTAATACCTCCATTCTACTTTTTTCTGGTCAGGAGGCTTTTTGATCTACAAGGTTTTTTGTTATTCCATATGAATTTCAGGAATTTTTGTTCTATCTCTTTAAAAAATGTCATTGGGATTTTTATTGGGATTGCATTGAATCTGTAGATTGCTTTTGGTTGGATGGTCATTTTGATAATATTAATTCTTCCAATCCATGAACAGGGAATGTCTTTGCATTTTCTTATGTCTTTCTATTTTAGGAGCATTCTAAAATTTTCTTTGTATCATTCTTTCACGTTTTTTGTTAGGTTTATCCCCAAGTATTTAATATTTTTTTTGGTGCGATAGTAAATGGGATGGTTTTTCTGATTTCTTCTTCTATTTGACTTTTTGCATATAGGAAAGCCACTGATTTCTGTGCATTGATTTTGTATCCAGCTACCTTACTGAACTGGTTTATTATTTCAAGTAGTCTTTCTATGATTTTTTTTTGGGTTTTCTATATAGACAGTCATGTCATCAGCATATAATGATAGCTTCAGTTCCTCTTTGCCTATTTGTATCCCTTTTATGTCTTTCTCTTGCCTTATCGCCCTGGCTAGAACTTCCAATACAATGTTAAAGAGTAGTGGGGGGCCGGGCACGGTGGCTCGTGCTTGTAAGCTTCAGCCTATGAAGCGGCCGGGGCCAGGGATCGCGGTTCGAGTCCCGCCTGGGGCCCGTAGTGAGACCTGGTTCCAAAAAAAAAACAGCTGGGCGTGGTGGCGCACGCCTGTAATTCCAGCTACCTGGGAAGCTGAGGCTGGGGATGGCTTGAGTCCGTGGTACCCCGGGCAACGAGAGCCTGCGGTTCCACAGGCAAAAATAGC
>PVHY01010983.1:0-49706 GCA_004024945.1 Uropsilus gracilis | reverse complement strand
CAGGCTCTCATTGCCCGGGGTACCACGGACTCAAGCAATCCCCAGCCTCAGTTTCCCAGGTAGCTGGGATTACAGGCACCCGCCACCACACCCAGCTATTTTTTTGGAACTAGGTCTCGCTACGGGCCCCAGGCAGGACTCGAACCGCGATCCCTAGCCCCGGCCGCCTCATAGGCTGAAGCTTACAGGCATGAGCCCCCCGTGCCTGGCCTTCATTTTTTCTTATTTGTTTGTTTGTTTTTCCCTATATCCATCATATAAGTGAGACCGTCCTGTACTTCACTTTTTCTTTTTGACTTATTTCTGCTAATATGAGTCTTTCTAGTTCCATCCAGGTTGCTGCAAATGACATGTGTTTGTCCTCCTTGATGGATGCGTAGTATTCCATTTTATGTACCACATAAAATGTTTTTGTTAATTAAAATGTTACAATTTATGATAATAGTAAAATCATCCTGATTTAGTAAAATAGTAAAATCATCAGGTTTCTCTTCGCACTATATAAATCTTTTGCCTTTTAAAATGATCCCAATAGGCCGGGCATGGTGGCTCGTGCTTGTAAGCTTCAGCCTATGAAGCGGCCGGGGCTAGGGATCGCGGTTCGAGTCCCGCCTGGGGCACGTAGTGAGACCTAGTTCCAAAAAAATAGCTGGGCGTGGTGGCGCACGCCTATAATCCCAGCTACCTGGGAAGCTGAGGCTGGGGATTGCTTGAGTCCGTGGTACCCCGGGCAACGAGAGCCTGCAGTTCCACAGGCAAAAATAGCAAGACCTAGTCTCAAAAAAAAAAAAAAAAAAATGATCCCAATAAAGATATTTATGACTTAATATGACTATTGTTAGTTCTTAAATTATTACTATACAGTTGTCCTTATAAAAATTTCTTCTACACTTATTATTATTCAGAATTGTAAACTTTTACTTTTCTGAAGTTTAAAAAATATTCTCCTAAGTCATTCATTTTCACATTTCACTATTATGTACATACTTCCAATTAGTACAGCATACTATAGACATCATGTAATTCTCCCACCTGTCATCTGGATAACTTCATGGACTTCTACATTACTCCACGGTTAGGAATATTAACAGCTAGCAGTAGACTAGTGGTAGACTACTAGAAATTGCCTGAATCTGAAGTTTGAATCTGCAGTAACAGTTCTAAGTTCTCCTCAAGGGAAAGGCTAGGTGTAAAAATAAAATGTATCTGTTATATTTCTAAAAGGAGAACTCTAGGTGGCATATAATATTTGTGTGCCAAAAGACTCTGCTAAGGAGGCCAAATCCATGAGTTATAGTTAACAGAATTCGCCAATGTCAGTAAATACGAACAAATCATTTGCAATTTGGAAACTGTCACCTTTCAATTAACCATTGATTCAACATACAGTAGATTTGATGAGGGAAACTTTACTATTTATGCTACAACTTAAAATTGCGGTAAACCTATAAGTGCATAATTACAGCTAAGAACTGAATTTTATAAATGGTAATAATTATGACAATGACCAAATGTGTAGCAATTTGCAGCTTAACGTGATTTTATTGAAGCAACCTAGTGCCTGCAAGGTGCTGAACTTGGGCCCCTAATGTGGGCACACTGCGCAAGCAGGAGCAGATGACCCCTGCACAGTGCCTGGATCTGAACTTGGCCCCTGACACCCAGAGTGGGAGTGCTGCTGAGAAATGGGCAGAATTCAGCATCGTTCTGGGGAACCTTTAAGAAGGAGCAATGCACATGAACTCACTCTGATGTGCTGCAGAAGGAAGCTGTAAAGACTGACTATGGACATTCTCACTCTCTCTCTCTCTCTCTCTCTCTCTCTCTCTCTCTCTCTCACACACACACACACACACACACACACACACACACACCACACACTCTCCTGCCTAGGGATGAGGCAGAGGTTGTGTGTGTGGGGGCGAAGGGGGATGGGAAGCACCTGATCTCAGAAGCAACAGGACTCTGCTGTGCCCTGTCAGCTCCTGTAACTGTAGCTCTACCTCCTACTATTAGTCAGTAACCTGACCTTCTCTCTCTTCCTCTAACTTGTTATTTAGCATAAATTGCTTTTTGTTTTTTCCTTTGGGTGTACCAAAGACCTTTTGTTTGCATTTGTGGTGGCAGGTGGTCCGACACAGAACTGGTGAGAGACTTCTGATCTGGTGGCAGTTTCTGACCCTTTGCCTGTTAACAATTTCTTAAATCATTTCTTTCATACTTCAGCTTATAATATATATTTGAGGAAACTGATAAAGAACTCATTCACACTCAAATGATCACCAAGAAGAGTAGCAGGTATGTGAACAGAAACCCTCTACTTCAGTTCCCATAGTGTTCCCTGATTCTGCTCTGTATCTTGGCTGTATATTAACTCTAATATTAACCATTGCTCACCAGGCAACACTATTGTTAAATAGAGTTTATGGAAACTACAAATATTAACATGGAATTTTGATAACTTTTCATAATTGTAATAATATTAAACTTAATAATTTTTAATTCTTAAATTTGTATCAAATGCTTTTTATTGAACACATTTATCATTCTAGTATCCTGGGCACTGTGATAGGATCCCTTTATTTACCTTGGTTTATACCACATAGAGTCTTTTATAGAAGCTCCATTACAAATTAATGCCTAAAATTTAGAGCACTTTTTTTTACCCTGGCATCTCATCAATAGCTATGAAAAAGTAAAAGGATCATTTGAGAGAATCAATGATATCCAGAGGATAAAATATTGATTTCTTTTTTAAACATAGCTTGCTGAAAACCATCTATATTGTTTCCAAACTGCTTGAGTTTTGAATATTGCTCTATTAATTAAGATTCAGGAGGTTCAGTAACTCACCGTAACATAACCTCAGTATTAGAATAACATAAACTTTTAAGCATATTTTGTTTTCAAAATAGTGTCAGACATTGAGCTGATGTTATAGTTGTGTTGGGTGCAAAGCAAATCAACCTATACATCTACGTTTTCTTCTAGACTGGCAAATAAATAACGACCAGACAGATAAGGTAGAAAGCCAAAAAGATATTTAGTGATAACATGTGACCTTCTGCATACATGAGAGATCCTGTATGATTGAGCAAATAGTCCATATAAGGGGTGCATGATCTAAAAGGGATCAAGCTACGTACCTCACAGAGACTTAGCATGAAATACTTTTCACAGAATTAGTGTGTATAGAGAGAAGGAAATTTCTGAATAACAGTTTCCCAGTAAAATGCCAAAATTATCCATCTCCTCTTGGGCAAATTTCCTAACCAAACAGGGTCACTGAGACCCTAAAATTTGCCACAAGTCTAACATACCTTTTTTCAGAGAACCACAAGAGAGGGTGGAGAAGGTCCCGGAGAGCAGGGACAGAAAGGAGAGAGCACATGAAAATAATAGCTACCACTGCTTCTGCCAAGGCAGACCTCCCCATGTGTCTTCCACCTACGTGTTTCTTCTGACTATCTCTTTCAAGTGTCTTTGTATCTCTCCCTCACGTGCCTCCTCCAAGTTCCTGTGTACAAGTTGAAACCAAAAAAGCAAGACAGACAGACTCACCTGCCTTCCTTGTTATGTGGAGGTCACTCAGCTCTGCCTCTAGTTCCTAGTAGCTCCTACTTCAGAGAGTATGTATGGTTCATGGCATACTGGAATTTGCAATCCAAGGTGGCTGCATGTAAGTGGGGGTAGGGATTGTGTGTCTTTTCACTGTTGCTCATCCCCTTTTTACTGAGATACATTCCGTAACACAGAGAGAAGTCTACAGATAAATATCAAAATCAACTTTCACTCAGATTTTATGACATTGCCCAGGAAATAAATATCTTGCCCAAAAGATATATTTTGGGGTGGCAGAGTTTGTTCTCTTATACAGTCCGTAGGATAACATGATGTTCATTAGTCCACACTAAATGTTAGAATCATCTAGGCTGGTTATGATCTTCTAAGTTAAAGAAATCACACTCACTGGAGGTAGGACTGTACATTGAACATTTGAAAAACTCTCTACTTAGTTCTAATTTGAAATTAGGAGTTAAAAACCATTAACCTTATATGGGACACATATTGGAAAGAAATGACTGTTTCTCTTCCACAAATATGTCTAGATGGCATTTCTCCTTAATTGATAGCCAACCTTTTTTTTCCCTTTTTTTCTTTTTTTTTTTTACAATTTGCTTTTAATTGCCCTTGGCAGAGACCAGCTCTGCTGACTGGAAGTCATGCAAGTCTCTCTTGCTCCCCTGAAATGCCCCCAAAGGGATATTAAAAAGAAAAAGCTTTTATTTTGAAATAGCAGTTGAGTTGTAGTAATTTGCAGAGGTAGTGCACAGAGAACCTGTGTGCCTTTCTTCAGTTTTCTTCATGGTGCCCATCTTATAGAACAATAATATAGTATCTAAGGGAAAGATCGGTCAGTGACTTTCTGGATGCGTGTAATTGTGTTATTTTATTCTCCTGCAACCATCAGTACAATAAAGATCCAGAACTATTCCATTACCACAAAGATATCCCTCATGCCACCCCTCTGTAGTTGCACACATATCCCTTCTCCATACCATCCCTACCCCCTGACAAACATTAATCTGTGTCCCATTTCTATAGTTTTATCAACTTAAGAATATTATACAAAGGGACCCGAGGGGATTAAAATTTTGCTTCCACAAAATATATCTTTTTTGGCAAAAGGTTTATTTCATGGGAGGGGTTCTGAAGGCTGGGTGAAAGTTGCTTTTGGTTTTATCTGTAAATTTTTCTCTGTAAGGATTTCCCCAGGAAGAGTTCTTATCTCTTATATTCTCTGCCTTCTTCAATAGAGAAGACAGAACAAAATCTGCT
The DNA here is from genome assembly GCA_004024945.1 of Uropsilus gracilis. NCBI lineage: Eukaryota > Metazoa > Chordata > Mammalia > Eulipotyphla > Talpidae > Uropsilus > Uropsilus gracilis. The sequence goes on along the minus strand of PVHY01010983.1, from coordinate 44,867 downwards.
CACCTATTGTTTGCTGTTGCTACTTAATAAAAACCTGAACTCTTTTCTTTCTTCCTTGTCTTATCTAAGCTATGTAAGAAGGCAGTTAAAACCAAGTAGGTGACTTGTTCAGTCAGGTGGAGTACCTGACAAATACACAGATGGTACAGATGTTACTACTAAACTTCTAAATGACTTTTCTTCTTATCTGACACTTTTGCTTGATTATTTGCCAACCTAGAAGAACACAGAGGGGTACAAAGGGCTGAACCCCCCGTGACATCAGGTCACCCCTCAATCAGGAAGGGGAATGCCTGCCAATGCCATCCTTGACATCTGGAGCAAGGGTGCTACTGGGGTGGATCTGAGCTGGACAAACATTCTGTGAGCTCTTAAAGGGAGTTTATACTTTTGAGCTCTCATTTCCCTCTAAGTTGCTGAAGACATCTTCCTTGAAGCAAGATGGGTGGATTGGTATGCCAGTTGCACAGTTGCCACATCCCTTCCCCCTGCCGCCCCTCACTTCTGTTTCTCTTTCCAGATTGTGGTTTTGGTAGCATATCTGCACTCTTCATTGAATTCTAGTTCCCCAAATTTTCTCCTGTTATTTTCTATAAGTCTTAGTTTTACATTTATATTTAATTTATGATTTGAGTTAATTTTTACAAAAGATTTGAGATTTGGTGTCAGGTTCATATGTGATTTTGCCTTTGGATATCCAATTACTCCAAGTACTGTTTGTTGAAAACCTGTCCATTGTGTTGATTTTTCTTTCTTCTTTTTTATCCTTATCCTTTTATTTTGATTTTTTTGTACTTTGACCAAAAATTACTTCCCACTAAACTTCTGTTGATTTCACCCCAACTGGGAAAAAAAGGAAGATCTGTTTTTGCTTCATTTAGAGCTTTCACTAGCAATGTCGGGGTAGCTTTCTTACCTCTGAGGCAAGCCAAAAGTTCTGACCACCCACTAGGTTCCCTCTAATGCTATTCCTCGAGGAGTGAGAGAGGTTCCTTGTCAGTATGGGTATGGGTGGAGGTCCAAGTCTTTCTTCCCTGTCTTCTAGTTTCCATTGCAACAAAGGGAGTCTTCCTTACTTTCTAGCAGAGATGCAAGTTCTAGCTTCCCACTGTACTCTTTGATGCCATCCTAGAGGTGGGGAAGGAGTTGGATCTCTATAGTCTTGTGAGGTGAAAGTTCACACTCTCCAGTAGTCCTTTGCTATAGTATTTTCAGTGGTTTGGATTAGGATGATCTCTAAATGTTGAATTAGGATTGTCTCTCTAAATGTTTTGTCTTGCTAGACTATTCCTTTCCTGGTTCATTGGCAACGGAGATCAGATTTTTCTCGTTTATTATATTTTCTTGTGCATGTTGTCTATGTCATTAGCATTTTTGGGTTTCTGATTTCTTCAATATCTATGTTGGGTTGTAAGAGGTGAAAAGAAAATGCAGGAACTTCCTTATGAAATCCCTGAGTTCTGAGTTCCCAAGATGGTCTTCTTTCTACTCATCTTTCAATATCATCTCATATTTGTTTTATATGTAATGGCCAAGATTTTTAGTGAGAATAGGGAAATGTAATTCTATTTATTCTTCCAAAAGTGGAAGTCAGAATGAATTTTGGATAGATATGATACCTGGTTTATAAATTTCTCGAGACTAACCTTCAAATTTACTAAAAAAATCAGCAGTTTTTGAAAGTCTGTGGTAATATCAGAAAATAAATTTTATTACATATGGAACAATGATAATAGTTAACAGTATTTGACACTATGTCCTCTGTCATTGAATTACTACCTTGTTATAAAAAGATTATCCTCTGGGCAGGGCATGGTGGTGTATGCCTATAAGCGGCAACCTAGGAAGCCGTGTCTGGCAGGGGCTAGGGATCGCAATTTGAGTCCTGCCGGGGACACGTAGAGAGACCTAGTTCCAAAAAATATATAGTTGGGCGTAGTGGAGCGCATCTGTAATCCCAGCTACCTGGGAAACTGAGGCTGGGGATTGCTTGAGTCCGTGTTAACCCGGGCAACACGAGCCTACTGTTCCACAGGCGAAAATAGCAAGATCTAGTCTCAAAAAAAAAAAAAAAAAGATTATCCTCAAATGAAAAAAATCATGCTTTTTGAGGCTAAAGTAATATTTCTTTTGTGACATTGGTTTTAACTTCATAACTTACCTTCTTTAGCTGTTATGCAAGATTTGCAAAAATTTTTAGAAAAATTCAGTGAAAAAACTGTACTAGTTCAGAGCCATTGCATTTTCACACAAACATACAAAATTTATTCACTGGGCAGCTACTTTCAAGTTTTTGGTTTTGAGTTTTCTTAACTGTAAAATTAGGGGTTAATCTTGATTTCTGAAATCTTATCTTGAGTAATAATTTTATGAACATCCAAAACATACAAGGAGAAATATAATTTAGAATTTCAAGAGGGGAAGGAATTCTGAGTAGTCTGAAGAGCTCCGTCTGCAATAGTGTAACTGGCAATGCCAAGTGAGAATGAATTCAATAGACTGTTCCAGAACTTCTATCTTCTATCTTTAATATTTATCACCAGATGTAGATTTACAAATACAAGCTTCTGAATAAACAGGTTATGTGAGTCATAGAGTAGGTCCCATAAGCCTTTGCAAGTGTCAAGAATGAAACAATGAAATGTGAAAACCATTGTCCTTGGGCTTTAATGTAGGAGGAACATGTGCTGGAAACCTGCCACTCCAAGCACTTAGCAGGATTATTATATATTTAGATGCTTCACAAAATGGTGAACTTTAATGGTTAATGCCCTGATTAAAGCTCACCTATATAACATCTCTTATGATTATTCCATTATTTTGTGCCAATCATTTTCATTTTCCCTGCTTTGCATTTCAATCTATTTGTTTTATGTTCCTAGATTGCTCAAATTTTCTGAAAGGAGGAACATATTGCCATGTAAGAAGATAATGGATCTGTACATCTGCTGAGTGCTCTTGTTCTCACAGAGCAACTTCATATGTACAAGAAAAATAATTCAACATAAGTTCTGTTTTTTTTTCCTGTAGATCCCTTAAGCTGTTGTCTTTCTTTAAAACTATATTATATAAATGTCTAGCAATGAGCAAAGTGATTTTTAACAGATGTTTAATGCAATTTCATAAACCTTTATAAAACATCTAAAACTTGCCTGGATGGATGGTAGGTGCTGGAGGGGATACAAATGTAATAGCATAAATGGGCTTTTCTAGGGAAATAGCTACATCATAACTAGTAAGCGATAAGTATATATTTTAAGTGTATGTAATATTTTTTTCTAAAAGTTTTTAATGATGCTGTACATACCATTGTTATATAAACTGTTTTTCTTATAATAATTCTTCAGGGTAGAGGATTTAAGTAAGTTTAACAAATTTCTTGCTGTAGAAATTCTGACTTTAACATGACCCTCTACATTATTAATCTTCAAGAAGATTATTTAATATGCAATATTTTAAACTTGTTTATCATCTGAACATTTTTCCTTTATAGTAAACACTGGTGAACTAGTATTCTATGAACTGAATTTTGGATAATGGTGTAAATATAATTCAAAGTATAAACTGTTCTATAAATTATTGTGAAGTGTGGTTGCTCCTGAAGATTTATAGGAAAAATGAGGCTACCTAGGACCTCATGGAAATTCAGAGTATTGCAGACTTATATTTACTTTATTTATTTACATGCATTATATATGAGAAAGGAAAAGCTGACGGTTATGTGAATTCTCATTCTTTACTCATTTATTCTTTCCTTCTCTCTGCTAGCTAGTCTCAATGTTGCTGATATTTTCAGGACCCATATCCATCTCTAGTCAAGCAATTGTCTGGAATTAATCAAAAGAAAAGAAGAAACTTCTACAAAAATTGTGATAGTATGATTTTAAGCAGCAAAAGTACCATAAACAATTTAAGACTATAAGTTTGGAGACAGTTGAGAAATCCACTTTAGAGTACCACAAGGATATGTGGACACATTTGCTATAAGCTATTATATGTTAAATAATGTCAATCAAAAAAATCTTACTTCAAAATCACATATACTTGGTAACTGTAACTGTATAATTCAGATCTAAATTGAGAAAGCTCAAATAGATAAGCTGAAAATAGTTGTGTATTTATTCATTCTTTTGCATTTGTTCTTTTATTGCTGTTATTTAGAATAACAATTGTAAAAAGAAAAATGTATAATTTCCTCTTAAAGTTGAAATTTTAGGGAGCAAATGAGGAGATGGGTTTGGAGTGAAAGATGTGAAAAGAGGGGGGAGAAAACAACTAAGTGGAGAAACTGACACAGGTCAGCATATCTTTGACTAATCCAGCTGGAGTTATGAAGAAAATAGTGTGCTCTTCAAACCTTTTTTTTTTTTTTTTAATTTGTCTTAGAACAAAATGCTAGAGAGCCTTTTAACTCCAACCTATCTTATTTAGCATTTGTGGGTGGCCTTGGAAGAAGTGCTCTCAGGAGAGGTAGCTTTCTGCACTTGAGGTGAACCCTGGAGGTGCTGATAGCTGGGCTGTTGTTGACTGTATGCCCAGAACTGGACAGCAAATATTTTCCTGAAAGGGTTCTGGCAGAACTCTTCGGAGTTCGCTATGTAAGAACACCATACAATTGCACTCAAATAACCTGAGAGAGAGAGACCATTTCCAAAGATTTTTCCCTTCACTTTTTGAAGATTTCCTCAGTAGCAGAGTAGATAATTATTCTCTTGGCAGCAGCTTGGTTCACATTGTCAAGTTGTTCTGGCATGTTCCAGACTGGAATTACTCCAGATTATACCAAGCACCAAATGCCAGGCAAAGAAATGAAGATGAAACTGCTTTTTAACCTTAATGGTCAGGGAACATTCAGCGCTGTTGAAATAAAATTTCCATTCATATTTTTGACATATTGCAGAAGAACCATGAATAGTTTGGATGGGGTGGAGATGATCCCTACTCATTGATCTGCATCACTTGTCTACACTGTTCCCTAGGAGTTCCTTGGGAGTTCTTTTTATGAAGTTAATGAAAAAGTCCACAGTAAGAAAATATGAAAAGTGTAAACAAGGACAGGTTCAGTAACAGGGTCATGCTGTGTCACATCAGAACCCGAGGCAAAAGGAAGAACATCAATTTTGCTATTTTGCTGATCATGGAATATAATTATTATTAAGTCCTCACTTAACATTGTTGATAGACTCTTGGAAACTGTGACTCAAAGGAAAATGACATAATGAAAGCAGGTCTCAAAATAATATCATTTCTGTTCAACACAGTTGAGGATTTTTTTCTTGTCATTATAATGAAAATATATTGAACAAAATTATGCTGTAACAGAACTTGCTATAGTTTTCACTATCTTTTCTCTCTTTGCTGAAGTAATACTGCATTATAATAGCATGTAAGTTTCAGGTGTGAATCATTAGAAACCATCATGTGTATATTCTACAGTATGTTTACCACTACAAGTTCAACATTTTTGCTTCACCATGCAATTATTTCTTTCCTCTTTAGAAGCCACTAATTTTCCTTAGCATCTACATTTTTATTTTATTTAATCTTTTTTGATTCCTTTATGTATCACATGACTATGAGTGAGACCATCATGCACTAAATTTGATTTTTAAAAATACTGCATTAGAATGTGATTTCTCTTGATTACTGAGTTTTTAGCACTCTCTAAAATGTGCACCTCATTCACCTCACCCTAGTCTCCAACCCTGGAGAGCAGTATGGCGCTTACTAAAAAAAATTAAAAAAAAAAAAAAAAAGCTCCATACAATCCAGCTATCCCACTTTTGAATATTTAACCAAAGAATACAAAAATATTAACTGGAAGAGATATACATACTTCTCTGTTTATTGCAGCATTATTTCAATAGCCAAGAACTGGAAACAATTGACAAGCAGAAAAGAATACGTGGTATATATATGTAATGGAATACTATTCGGCTATAGAAAGATGAGAAATCACCATTTGCAACAACATGAAAGGACGGAGAAAGTATTATGCTTAGTGAAATAAGTCAGAGGGAGAAAGTCAGATACCAGATGATTTCACTCATCTGTGTGATATAAAGGGGAAAAGCAAAAGATGAACTAAATGAAATAAAATAAGCTTTTACTATATAAGATCACATTAGTGTTTATCAAATGGGAAAGGTGTTGGGATGTGCATAAATGAGGTAAAGGGAACTATTATTGGGTGAAAGATAGCATTGGGCTTATAGTCTTGAACTTACTGTAGTATATACACACATTGCTTTTTAATGATGCATACCTGAAATTTACATAATGTTACTGCAATAAAAAATAAGAACACAGGCAACAGATATGAACAGACAAATCACCAGAGTTTTTCCAGAAGACCAAGAGACATTTGAAAAAATGTTTACCATCATCTCAAGAAAGATGCAAATTAAAACTGTATTGAGATACTATGTCAACCCTATGAGAATAGAAAACGTAAGAAGAACCCCAAAACAGGTATTGGAGAGGATACGGAATAAAGGAAATTCTTTGGTAACATTTAAAGGACTGCAAACTAGCATGACCACTTTGGAAAGCAATCTGGATTTACCTTTAAAAACTAACACTGAAAATACAATATGACCTGACAATCTCATTCTTGGGCATATATCCAAAGAATATGAAATCATCAACAGGAAAACTCTTTATGTGCCACATTGCTCACAGCAGTGTTGTTATAGCTGTGATATGGAAGCAGCATAAATGTCCATTGATGGACAACTGGATAAAAAAGCTGTGGTATATATACATCATGGAGTAATGCCATGAAAAAGGATGAAATGTAGCCATTTTCAACAAAATGGAGAGAATCTGAGAGAATTATGTTTGACAAAATGAGAACGATAAAAACAAATATTAAACATTTATATAGCATACAACTTGACATAAGACCTGTGACTTTCAAAAACCTATGATATCCTGAGGACCCTGAGGTTAAGAAGAAGGGAGGAGAGATAAGCAGTGGTAGTGGGGAAAAACCAAACAACCTCACTCTTGGTCAGAGTTTCTCAATGTTCTGAAGAAGAACAGTTCTTACAGGAACCAGTTCTCTGTTATTGAAAGTGCAGCAGTTTTGTATAATAAAAGGTGAAGGGTTCAGTGAATCTGCTCAGCTTCTCTTACACACAAATCAGACCTCAGTTTCTAAGAGCTCAGATAGTCTGCAATTATGAGGCTTCATCAACTTTGCAATGCCACATTTAAAGCATTCTCACTCAGCATATGGAGGGCAGAGCTATGTGCTATTCATCTTGGTCTCATCCCATGATCTCGTCCCCTGATTCTGGATAGTGGAAAGAAAAAAGTGACGCTATGAAGTAGAAGATATACCCCGATGTTTGAAAATTCTCATTTAAGCTATTTCACTTTTATGGAAGATCTAGATTTGTGCCTGATTTTGCTAACCTAAAAAACTTTGAAGAGGATTTTTCATTTTTATAATAAAAGATGAAGAGAGGAAAGTGTTCAGATTTTGTTTCTCTGGGAGCAGTTCTAGAACCATGGCACACTCAGCAATGTGAGTGGCACTGCCCAGTTCCTTCCCTAGGGACTGCTTTTTCATCTAACATATCATTCTTGCTTTTATTATATGCTTGTGCTGTTTAAAGTTTTATGTATTACATAGTATGATTTGGTAGGGTTTTTTTTTGGGCGGGTTCTAGAAAAGTTAAGAAATTTTCCCTATAAATTAATGGTAATAGCTTCTTTACATTTTATCGTTTTGGCTTAGTAACGTTTTCCTGGGATGTTCTGCTACTTTCAGATAGTAGGGGAAATGCATATTTCTTTTTAATTTCATTTAATTTTTGTGTTTCAAGAGTAAATAATATCACTAAACACGACCATTACGGTTTTCATAACAGAATCATACTTAATGATATATGCTACAATTCAAGTCATATTTTAAATAGGTTCACTTGCTATATGTAGTACTATCTTGATATCTTTAACTGAACATGATTCAGTTGAATTATATTATGAAATCTGGAAGGAGGAAGGAAATACATAAATGGAAACAAAGAGCTGCAGGCCTTTACTACTTTTTCAATTTGTGTACTTTTAATTCTCAAAATGGAAAACTGATATATAAGAAAGCATGTAATAGAAAGGTGTAACTGATCTGGGAATATTTTCTCTTTTGAGTTTTTCAGTTGGTCATGAATATAATTGAGTCTTTTTATTTATTTAGTTTTGGTCTCGCTATGTTGGCCGGGGTAGTCCAGATCCAGGATCGGATTTGGGATCCCATGGACTCAGGCAACCCCCAGCCTCAGACTCCCAGGTAGCTGGGATTACAGGCATGCATTACCACTCTCAGCTATTTTTTTGAGACTAGGTCTCACTATGTTGCCCGGGTCGGGTCTCAAACCCACAGACTCAAGTGATTCCTAGCCTCAGCTTCCCTTACTAGGCTAGGATTAAAGGCGTGCATCTCTGTGACCAGCCCTAATTGAATCATTCTGAATCTTCTCTCTTTTGCTACATCTAAGAGAAAAGTGCATGTCAATCAATTAGAATAGAAAGTCTTGCAAAGCAATGAAGAACTTTTATTAAATCTTATGAAAGGCACTATGGGGAATATTGAACAGGAAAACATGACTTTTTTTTTTTTTTTAACATATCCACTCTATAAATCCCTACCTTTATTGCAATCACATATTTTGGTTTCCTTACTTTCCATCTAACATTCTCCACCTCTCTCCTATGTCAGTCTCTCTGCCTCTTTCATGTTAACTTTCTTACTTACTCTCCTCTCCCCATTTTTTTTTTCTTTCTGTTAACATATAAAGAACAGGTTATTTGCTTCTATTTTAGCTCTCAATTTCATTTTATTGCAGAGAAAAATCACTCCAGTTATCTGACTTCAATTCTATATGTATCTGTACAGCCTCCAGCATCCCCACTCCTCTAAATCAATACAAGAAAGTATAGTCACATGATTGAAAGTGTTTCACAGGCAGAGAAAAGGGAGATGGTGAACAATTGATTTTCAGTGTTTCATGCCTTTTCTCAGATCATTTGTTTTTTGTGATTATTTCATGTTTCATATAATGTCAGGTACAAGTATCTAGATTCTACCGAGACCGGTACAGATGACTGGACACTTCTAGTTTATACACACTTATACTGAGACAGATCCAATACACAACATATTTGTGCCAAATTCATACAGTATGTTTTGATATGTAAATTTAAAATACATCCATACTTTCTAGCGTTCTTTTCATAAACATTTGGCATAGTTAAATCTGACACCAAATAAGCTAGTGTGACATGTTTTAATTTCTTTTCTATCATGAGATTTTATATGACTGATTATCATGTCAAGCGTATGTCTTCTACAAAAAAGGGCTTCAGATATTTCTAAGCAGTCCTTTGAGGCTATGGTCAGGCAAGCTGTAGTAAGATACTCACCAAGCACTTCTGTAGAATGGGAGAGGTTCCTTGTTCTAGATTCCCACACAATCAAAAAGGAAGGAACTTTGAGAAACAATGGTCTCTCACTGAGTTGAAATTCAGATCTCTGAGGAGAAGAGGGACTACCCCTGAACATGCTACCTGATGCCAGGTTGATAAGGAAAGTGGATGAAGGTCATCTGCTGTTGCAGAAGAGCTGCCCCTACTGTGGAGAATGCTTCCAAGACCACAGACACACTGATTTTTTATCTACACAATGAAAAACAGCACTGAAGGAGGAGAAAGTCCCTTCTTTCTCTTCCAGCATGATAATTTCTCTCCAGCTCCCTCTATTGGCAGAACCTATAATTGAGTTGGTTGATAATAGAGAAAGGTGTAGTCTGTGTAACCCAGTTGTGGTGTCACACAGCAGGGCAGAAAGCTTGTGGGTGGAGACAGAAAATAATACATCAGGAACTGGAATGACCCAATTCATCATTGTCACTGAAGAAAATTAACTCACTAACCACTATTATCTCTCTTCTGATATTTAATTTTGTTCATGATAGCTTGGATGATAATAATATCAGCAGAAGTATAAATCAGATGTCATATTTACATTCAGTTTTATGTGAACCTGCATCATCAGAAGAGAAGGGGATTTGATTAGCTGTTACTCATATGTGAATATCAAAAAGTCAAAGAATGTGAATATGGGAAAATTCTTCAGAGGCCAATAGGCTTCTATTCAATAGGGATTTTGATTATAACTCACCTGATAAAGTTTTGCTGAATACTTCTAACAACCAGGGGTCGGTTAAGGAACTGATAAGCCACTTTCTTATCTAGAAAATTCTAATTTTCAGGAAGTTTCTCTTTACAATGTGCCAAAAACCTGTTTCTTCGAAACTGTTTCTAACTTCTTTTAACTCGTTAATTTGGTAGAAATATCTGAACACTTTTTTCTTTATCTTGTGTCTACATGGCCATTAATTGTTCCTCAAATGGCAAAGTTGTTCTAGCTCTATAATAATGAGGTCAAGATATAATATGATTTTCTTTCACAATGTGAAACTTAGAAATGGACTTTGTCACTTAGATCTAATAGGACTGATGCAAAATATCATGGATATATTACTTTTAGAATCCAGATACTGTATTGTCATGAAGGCTGAACTTTAAGATTTGGCTGTTTTTTCCAACAATGTTTCACAATTCTGCCTTAGTAACCACCCCCTTTTCTTCTCGTCATCAAATAAAACCTCAGGGTCTGTTTTCAAAAGCATCAGGGGTTCATTGTACTGTTTTTATACAGAAAAAATATTTCTTATAACAAGAATAATATAATTTCAAGGATAAAATAATTCTTCATTTCCCCTAAGACAATGTTTCCAACTGGGATGGCAGGAAGAGTTGTTGTGGAAGTTTTCCTTGGCTCTTCCAAGCCATAGCTTAGAAGATTTGCCTAGAACTGGGAAAGACAGAGTTTACCTCTGACTGCAAAGTTAAAAGTGAAAGTTAGATATGAAAGTAAATTAGTTTCTAATAACTCTTCAGGGAAGGCTCATGACCTATTTATTTCCTCTATATTATCTGATGTAATGTGAAACATGCCAGCACAGAAAGATCCTACAAGGCAGCATTTGTAATGGGTGCTGCTTCTTTTGCTTGCCCTTCCCTGGAGTCCAGGATCTTGATTATGGTTATTAAAGTTCAAGGAGCTGTGGACTCTGTCTTTAGTGACAACTGGAAGGAGTCTTGCAAAGTTTTTGAACATGAGAAAAGGGTTTTGGAAGCTAAGCAGGGTTGGGCCTGGTTAGTAATTGGATGGGAAGATAAGGATTTGCAGAAATGATAATCCATATATAAAATATGTTTTAATATGTGTACTATTATCAGATAAGTGAATAGATACTCATTTTACTTCACAAATACTGTAAATATCCACAACAATTCATAAAGTATATACTCTCAACCTGTAATTCTCTATTATTGACTACTTCCTTCATCTCAAGTCTTCACTCAAATTTTACCATTTCAGTGAGATCTGACTTGGACTATTTAATTTTGAAAACTTAAACTATTTCCTTCTTTCAGCCCTATCTTTCATTTTCTATTCTATTCTTTCTCTTTTCATTACACCTAGCATTTTCTAACATATTGTCTCACTTAATAACACAGAGTTTAATATTTCTGCCCCCTCAATTTAAGTTCCTACAGGGCAGGTAGATATCTTTCTCTGTGCTCTGATGTCACGCAATATTTATTTGTTGAATTAACAGCATCAATCAGTTTCTTCTCACAAGTCAATGATAACTGTTGCAGTCACGAATACGTATTTTCTATTCTGCTTACACTGAATTTTCTTGTCTTCACAACTACCTAAGTTCTGCAGCTTTTCTTTTGTACACTCCATAATATTTTATTCTTCCAGAGGCTCTGATTGATGTTTTTGTTGTTTTAGCCCATTCAAAAGCTCTATAAACTTAAATAAAGTACAGCCTTTAACTGGTTGAACCTGAGGCTTTCTTTGCTTGCCTTTGAAGTGCTCTGTAAAATGCAGGCAGCTGACTCTGTTTGCCCTGCAGCTCCTTCTAACGGAATCAACACCATCTTCAGCCTTCTCTTCTGGTCTCTGGGGAAGATTACACTTTATAATTGTCCTCTTTGGTGAGAAAAGTCACTTTCTGACTGGAAACTGCAATGACACTCATTACTTAGTGTGCAGTGCTGTGATATTTCCTGTGGAACACCATTAGACATCCTCTTTGTGGGAACAGTAACTCAGGAGCACTGCGTTTAACCATTTCCTGTCTGACTTCTGACAAATATCTTTAACTTCTGTTTAGCAACCATCCCAATCTGGGGAGGTTCATCATTGGTTTTAGGAGCTAAAGAGGAATGTTGGAGCCGTTGGTACATTTTACAGGCTTTAATGCTCTCTCAGGAAACCAGGTACACAGGCATACCAGGCAGGGAGGCTGGAAGGCAGGGAGGCAGGCACAGGCAGTGGGGGAGATTAAGGGGAGGGTACGTGAGGGGAGGCAGAGGAGGCAGAGGAGCCCATCGAATCACCCAGAAATCTTCATACTCTTTCTCTGTGTTCTCCGTCCTTTTGCATTTTTCTCACCAACATTTTCTGAGTCCTCCCCAGGGTGACACTGTCCCTTTATCCCCTTCCTCCTAGACCCAGTTGTGCACACTTATACATGTGCACATTCATTAGGCCAGGTATGCACAATCTTGAGAAGGGTGCAACACCACAGATGCTGGTCATAGAGGCTAATGGTGGAAGGGTATGAAAAACCCTGAAAACTCATTCACTCTACAATTTTTTTGCATGAAACTGTGCATTAGTCTATTCAGGCTGCTGTAGCAACGTACCATAGACATAAAGACTTGTAAACAAAAGAAATTTATTTCTTACCATTTTGGAAACCAGAGTTAGACATCAGGGTACTAATATGGCTGGATTCTGGCGATGACCTCTTCTAGATTGCAGGCTGCTGATTTCTATTTGTGTCCATATGTGATAGAGACAGAGATAGGAAGCTAACTTTTATTTAACTCTCATAATGGCACTAATCCTATACCTAAAGGCCTTACCCTTATGAATCCATCTAATTTTAATTATCACCCAAAGGCCCAAGTTCATAATATTGTCGCTTTGGGGGTAGAGGTTCAACATATGAATTTTTGGGGGAGGGAACACAAACATTCAGTCCGTATATCCTCTTTTCTCATTAGTTACATTACAACATCTGTGTGTCTCAGATCTCAATTTAAATGTTAATTCGTCAAAGAAATTTTCTTGGGTGATTTCTGGTAAGCAATTACCCAAGTAATTACCCTGTGCCCTGATAATTTTCTTCACAGTATATATTACAATTGTTTATGATCTGTCACTATATACCAGACTAATTCCTTTGATATGTATGCTTTATGTACCCAGTCCAAGTATAGCACCAATACAACCATCCAGTAAATAAGTGGATCTGAAGACATACTGGCATGTTGTCAATTTATAATTTGTATTTAACACATATGATGAGTCGACCTAAATTGGTGCTTATGTGAAGGTAAGATTGTGGTGCTTTACACTTGAGTCATTATATTTAGTGACTCATTAATGAATACTTTTTTAAAATTAGAAATTTAGTACAAAACTGGAATCATTTAACTTGCAGCATTAATAATTCTTGCATTTGATCCTATTACTGTCTTCATTAAAATGTAAATGAAGTTTGGTGAAGGGCATCATCACACATGTATGGGATGGTTGTTTTAAGTAATTTTCTGTATACATAAAGAAGTGATTCTACAGTTTACATAGATGAGTGGTAGTGAATATATTGAATACAAAACCTTTTATCACACATAAATATTGGAAGTAAGCACAAGTCCAACAAAATAAAATAAAGTCTTTCACAACTTGTACTAGAACATATACAGCTCATAATTTATATTTGTACAAAACAATAAATTGTGCTATTCCTATATGCTTTATTTCTGATAACCTATGAATTCAGTCTTTTTTTTTTTTTTCATTTTATGCTTAAGGTACGAGGTTTGGTGATTAAATAATACACCAGGTTCATCCAACCAGAAAGTGGCATAACCATTTTGCTTACTCCCCCAGAGGACTATTTAAATGATCATTTCCTGGTACTGTTGCTTTCAAAAGTAAGAAATTTTAGTACAGTCCATGCAAAAATGGAGCTAAATCAATTAGAGAAGAGAATGGTTGCTTTACTTATTTGAAAATTTTCTAAAAATGATGGTTACAGATCTCCAAATGAAGAAGGCAGTAAATGTTTTTTCACATAATTTGTGAATAGTATCCATATTTCTCTCTAGACATTTGGCCTAGAGTTTGGGATAAGGGAAGCAATATAGAATCATTGTGAGTTTGTATCCATTGCCTTCTTTAATACTGTGCTTTTAGCATTTCGCAGTCCTATTAAGTAACAGAATGTTTATTCTTTAGTCCACATACCATGCAGAAAACATATATAAGTATTTTTTCAAGGGCTTAATTCATTTTTATAGCTATTCCCTTAAGGCCTTTCAACAGAGAATTAATACTGAAAACAGGATTTCCCAGGTAATAATACCTGAAAGACAGCCAAAAATGTGAGACAGACATTGAAAAATTAGAGTGACTTGAATCCAGAGCAAATATGCCTTCAATTTCTACAGTGATTCATTTAGCTTCACACTTTTGGAAAAACAGACTAAAGCAATTAAAGTGATTTGCCTTTTGTTTCTTTTGCAAATGCTTATCTTTTATAAAGTCTCTAAACTCTAAACTTTGACTCAATTGATACCTACTTGATTTTTATATGAGAAAGGAGAAAATGAGAAGAACAAAATTAATTTTGTGATTTTCCTTTAAGCAACAATGAATCTGAATTAACTTCAGATCTAACAATGGTTTTCATAAAAATGATTGAACTTTGGTCAAATGGATTATTTATGTGTGGTAGCCCACACAAATCTTATGTCTGTAGTTCTTAAAAGACCAAAGGAAAGTAATTGCTTTCACTGATATCATGGTCTAAACAGTTTTGAAACTGTTCTGCCTCTACACAGGCAACCTTTAGGAAGGTGAACACCAAATGGTTAAACAGCAAGGCACCTGAGCTGGGATGCTGGTTGGGAGGGAAATGTATAAATCTAAACTAAGAATCCCAAAGGGAGGCCTCTTAATGTCATATCAAGCCTGGAAGCTGTTCTGTTCTCATATTGCCAAAAGCTAAAGTAAGATATAAAACTCCTCCAGCTGCTACATTAAGCCATAGAAAAAACTGTATAAAACTGTAAACAGAGAGGGGGTCATCCCCAGGAAGTTGGCAACTACAGTAGACATTTTATTCAGTTGCCATTCATATAGGTCACTAAAAATAAAATAAATGAGAAGAGGGCAGAAAAGCAGTACTTTGCTTATGAAAAACATCTTCAGACAAATGACCACAGTTCTAGTCTTCTTAGGAAGATAACTGATAAAGATTCTGTGCTGAAAGTGTGAACTTGAAGCAGATATAAATTAGATAATTTCTTCATTTACTATCAGAAGAGTTGATGACAAAGAGTTGGTCTGTTGAAGCAGATAGGAATAGAGTTCAGGAAGAATGACTAGAGGGCAATGAAAGACTTAGAAACAGACTAGGACCCTCCCAGGGAGCTAAAGATTTCACTACATCTTTACAAGCAGTGTCTGGTTAATTAATGAATACCAGAAAAGTGCTGCTTAGTTTTTAAAGCTTATTGCATTATAGTTACCTGTTAAGTACATAGTATAGAGCTCCTAATATAAGTGTCTGTTTTATTAATTTTTAGTGAACATTTTGGAGTTAAAATTTCTAAGTTAGAGAGTTTCAAACTATCTGTAACCAATCCTGAAACAGCTGAGGTATCCTGCTATTAACCATACTTAGAAATGTTAAAGGATTACTAACAATAGTGGGTATTGATCAGGATGAATATTTAAATTGGATGAACCTTCAAATGATACTTTATGTGAATAAACCAGATAAATGTATCTCAAACCTGCAGGACAATGTGGGATAAGGTTTATTCCTGTTAGCATGTAGCAAGTTATACAAGGAACTATTGTGCTTTGTGTTGCAATGCCAGTTAAAATAGAAGGAGGCAGCTGCTGCATAGAATGTAAACTAAGCTGCCAGTTGTTCCAGGGGTCTGGGAGACCACCTGCCTCTTGCTAGATAAGAAAATACAAATTTCCTATTGATATAACTGAGACGGTGGCACTCAGTTGGTGCCAACATGGGTATGCATTTTTCTCCTCTACATAAGTATGATTTGTATAAACATGCACACAATTACACATCATTTTTTGAAATTGTTTAAAGGAAGATTTATTTTGGAACATATTTGCAGAAGCATTTGTATGATACATAGTCAGCCATATTAAACAAATTGAAACAATTGTGTTCTGTCAGCATACTGAAATATCAACATATGAGACACATGTAGATTGTATTCAGGAAAAGAGCAGTTTCTTATAATTTGAACTGCATACAGATTATGAGGGCTGAATTTGGGTCAATTTGGTGAAAGGAGAATTCCTCCAAAAAGAACTTGGCAATTCCTTTATTTCTTATAGTGCTTTGTTTGCTAGAGCTGTCAGAATTTAAAAATAATAGTTGATGTGACACTCTATAAATAGCATAAATCAACTGAAAAATGAGTTACTCATAGTTTGTGACCAAAATAAAATAACAATGACAAACCTATCGCACAATTGTCTAGAAATGGGAGAAAATGTGACAAGGGCAAAATATTGGTAACAGATTATGCAAACAGACAAACCTATGACTTTGAAAGAAGAAAAAGACTTTCATAGGAAATGTTATTAACTTGAGCTGCTCTAAATTTAGGCATGTTGAATAATTTGAATTTGGACCATTCAATATAAAGCACATATTTAAATCCAGTAGAAAACCAGTTACTATCTAATTGGTTCAAATAACATACTTGCAGACCCAGGAGAAGTGAACCCACACCTGGACCCCTCTTCTGTTAGCCGGCCCACCATCAGTGTGTGCCCAATCCTTGAACAAAGAAAGGAACACTCCTATGGCATTGTGCTGTGCTGGGTGACCCAGCACAGACCCAGGACCCTCTTCCACAAACCATGTCACTGGATGACTACCCTCACCAAACCAGCTAGCAGCACCTTCCAACCCGTACTGAGCTCTAGCCCTGAAACACCAACACCCCACCTTAGAGCTGGAATCTTCAAATACTGTAGGACAGACCCAGAGAAGAGCACCTGAAGGAGAAGTCTCAGGGAACTACACCTGTATTCCTGCTCACCAACGATTGCAGCCACAACTTGGCAAATACTTCTACAACCCAGCAATACCGCCACAAAATAGCACCCACTGATACCAGGGGCACTAGCACACCAAGGGCAGAATAAATCTGAAAGTAAAATGTGGGAAAAAGGAAAATCACAAATGACCAAAGCAATGATTCGGAGACCAAAGCACCTCGAAAATAAATCAGTCTGCTGGACCAACAGCATAGGTGCAGAAAAATATTACGACCTGACAGAAAAAGAATTCAGAACCACCATAAAGCAAAAACAAAAACCTGGAAGATTTAACAGAGAAAACAGAAAAGGAAAAGAACAAGGTGAAAAACATTATCAATGAATCAAGAAATGGGAATGAATCCTTAAAAAAAAAAGTTGGTGGAAACTAACGAATAATAAGGGAACTAAATTACTCAGGGAAAAGTCAAGAACAAAGATTAGAAGAAATGGAAGAAAGGGTTAGTACTCTAGAAGATTCAGAACTAAATAGAGGAAAAGAAAAATAAAAACAGATAAAGAGAGATATGCAAAGGAAATAAAAATGAAGACACACAGAAAATATCTGACAACTTGAGAAAAACCAACATCAGAATAATAGGAATCCCTGGAGAAGAGAAAGATAAAGGAACTCAGAAAATATTTGAAGAAATAATTGAAGAGAATTTTCTAAACCTGAAGAAATAAAAGTAGACATAACGGATACAGGAAGCTACAAGAAACCAAAACACTATAATGGAAGAAAAATCTATAACAAGACACATACTAGTTAAAATACCAAAAATTCAAGGAAAAGAAAAAAAAATAATGAAGTTAGTGAGAGGCAAAAAATAGATAACCTATAAAGGAGAACTTGTTAGGTGCACCTCAAACTTCTCAGAAGAGACACTTAGGGCAAGAACAGTGGAGTGAGAGATACAAAAACTGCAAGATAAAAAATGCCATCCAAGGATACTTTATCCTGCAAATATATATATATATATATATATATATATATATATATATATCTAGATATATCTAGATATATCTAGATATCTAGATATATATATATATATGAGAGAGAGAGAGAGAGAATCCTAAGAATTCTATAGAAAACCTAAGGAAAATAATAGACCAGTTCACCAAGGTAGCAGACTACAAAATCAGTGCACAAAAGTCAGTAACCTTCCTATATGCAAAAAACTGGTCTGAAGAAGAAGAGACAAAGAAAATTTTACACAATTTACCAATGAAAATTAAATACCTGGGAATAAACTTGACAAAAGATATGAAAGATTTATACAAAGGAAATTATAAGACATTTTTAAGAGAAATAGAAGACGACACAAAGAAATAGAGACAACCTCTGCTCATGGGTTGGGAAAATTAACATAGTCAAAATGGCCATTCTACCAAGAGCAATCTACAGATTCAATGCCATTCCAATAAAACCCCAATGTCATTCATCAAAGAAATTGAAAAACTATTACTAAAATTCATTTGGAACAATAAAATACTTCCCATAAACAAAGCTCTCCTGGCTAATAGGAGAAAGAATGGAGACTTTAAATTGCACTACAAAACCATAATAATTAAGACAGTATGGTACTGGAACAAAACAGACACACTCAACATCACTAATAATCAGGGAAATGCAAATCAAAACCACAGTGAGATGCTATCTTACACCAGTAAGAATGGCCCATGTCAAGAAAATGTGAAACATTAAGTGCTGGCATGGATGTCAAGAGA
This sequence comes from Uropsilus gracilis, assembly GCA_004024945.1. Classification (NCBI taxonomy): domain Eukaryota; kingdom Metazoa; phylum Chordata; class Mammalia; order Eulipotyphla; family Talpidae; genus Uropsilus; species Uropsilus gracilis. Next base: position 25,888 of record PVHY01010983.1, on the reverse strand, counting down.
CAGAGACATTTTTACACTGCTGGTGGGAATGCAAACAGTCACTATGGAAAGTTATGTGGAAGACTCTTAAACTACTGAAAATGGAACTTCCATTTGATCCAGCAATCCTACTGCTAGGAATTTACCCAAAGTTTCCAAAAACTCTAATTAAAAAAGACATGTACCCAAATGTTTATCGAAGCATTATTTGCAATGGCCAGAATATGGAAGCAACCTAAATGACCCTAACCAGACGAATGGATCAGAAAGTTGTGGTACATAAAGAAAAAGGCAGAAACCAAATGGTTTCACTAATATATGGGATATAGTGAAAAAAATAAACAAAAGCCTTGAGGAAAGTCAAGATAAGCTAAGCACCAAAATGAAGCACACAACTATGAGCAGGATAGAAAGGGAGGGAAGGGAGGGGATGGGGGGGGGAAGCCTTGAGATTACAATGTTGTGAAATTTATATATAAATAAATTTTAAAAAATTAAAAAAAAAGAAAGTTGTGGTATGTGTACACAATGGAATATTATTCATCAATCAAAAAAGATAAACAAATCATTTGTGGCAACATGAATGGAGCAGAAAGGAATTATGCTAGCAGAAAGAAGCCAGAAAGCAAAAGAGAAATACTAGATGGTCTCATTTATATGAGGGCGTATAGGGAGAACAAATAAAGAAAACAGACAAGAAAAATTTAAAAACTGTCAGCGGAACCGAAGCATAGAGCAAGAGAGGGGGAGGGAGAAAATCAGGGGTGGGATGGGCACAAAAGATTAAGATGATGGTCCTTGGTTGATAAGGTGGTGGGAAAACCTCAAGGTAGACATATATTTTTTAATTAATTTTATTTTTCAATTGATTGTACATCTATGTATATATGTGCAGATTATGTATATGTACAAACAAATGCACATATGTATATATACACATATGCATGCAATCAATTAAAATATATACATATATGTACGATCAATTTAAAATTAATAAAAACAAACAAATAACATACATAAAACAAATGCTAAAGCTTATTGGATCATATTTTTCAAATTCCTATGATTCTAAGGTAGAGCAAAGGCATGTTTTATTTAAAAACCTTTATAAATAGCATTTTGCTAAGTAATGACTCCATCATTAATGCTTGATGGAGTTCTACAGGTTGCAAATGATTTTTCTAGTTAACTATTTGTGAAGTTCTTGCTATTTTGAATAGTGCACACAAATATTTTTCTTATCATTCTGTGAAACCTATACATAGAGTGCTTGGTGAAAAAAAAGAGGAAATCAAGATCCAAAGAAACATGTTAGACTATGTACTTAGAAATAGCTGATTTTATTGTTGAACACAGTAAATATTCTAAATGCATGCTGGTATCAGCAAGTAACTGTAAAGTTGTACTGAAATTTCAATTCTATTTATGTGGAATTTAAGCTACAGTTGTTGAATGTCGTTCTACTTTAGTAAAATCAACAAATACTTAATTTGCATAAGTACTTTGTTGAGCTTTCTCTTTTTTCATAATTCTTTTTTACTTTTTAAAAATTTTATTTTTTAATTGATTGTACATATATATATATTTTACCTCATTGTCTACTCCAAGGTTCTCACCAGCTTAGCATGTGTCAACCATCTTAATCTCTTGTGCCCATCCCTTCCCTGATTTTCCTTTTCTCCCCCTTGTTTGCTCTAGGGGGAGCAAACAGTTCTGTTGACAGTTTAAAATTATTCTTGTCCATTTGTCTGTTTTCCCTGTATCCCTCATATAAGTGAGACCATCCAGTATTTCCCTTTTTCTTTCTGACTTATTTCCGCTAGCATGATTCCATCTAGTTCCATCTATGTTGCTGTGAATGACATAAGTTTGTCTTTGATTGATGAATGAATAATATTTCATTGTACATATACCACTATTTTCTGACCCATTTATCTGTTTGGGGGCATTTGGGTTGCTTTCCTTCATAGTTCTTTATTAGGATCTCCTTCCCGAGTTTCCTCCAGTCAGTATATCTTTGACCACATGATCACTCATATTTTCCAATATGCCTCAGTAAGATTAGATTAAGTTCAGGCAAGCCCTAATATTTCATCTGCTGCTCAAATATCTGGATCTTACAGATTTATCTTGCCATTCTTCCTGGTGTCCTACACAATGCAGTGCATATTAGATACTATAATGTATGCTAAACAAAATAAGCATCCTTCACAAACAATAGATTCATCTGGGTACAATCAATAATTCCTTCTCTGTTTCAGCTGACTATAGGGCTTCTCATTTTTGTTCTCTTCTATTTAAGTGTTGCAGACCACACAATGAAGCTGTCTTGATGATATTGTCTTCTAATCCCTTATCACAGCTTACTCAAGTGAAGGTGTTTAGTGAAAGTACTTATAGTGACTTCTTGGGAAGAGGGAAAAGTGCAGTCCTGCTGGTGCCCTTCTCTCTCCTCACACCCCCTACCTTCTACATTCCTGCTGTCAGGCCTTTGAAGTGACAACTCTCATAAATTACTTGTCAGGTGAAGTGGAGTCCCCTACTCCTCCTAATGCAAATAAAGACATGCCCAGGCAGTCAAAGGTAGGACTCTGAATGCATTTTATGAGATATTTGTTTCTATTTTTTTATTAGCTTTCAAAAGCAGCTTCTAAAATATGCTTTAAAAACATTCTCCAGGGAGTGAGAGGAGAAAATACACACTGTGGTCCATCACTGAGTTATCTACCATCTCAAAAAGTAGTTTATTTTTGTGTGTGTAAATTATGTGCTTTTTAAAAGATATGTGAAAAAGATGTCAAATTTCCTCAGATTGACATATTAGGCTTTTTCAGCTTTATCTGCTAATCTGAAAAGGATGCTCTAAGGTGCCACCTAAGACCCTCTCCCCATTTGGGGAGCAATGCACTTTCAGCTTCTGGAATTACTGAGTGATGGCGTAGTGCTGAGCACCTCTTCAGGAATTTCCTTCCTTTGAAGGAAGCTGCCTCACTTAATGTTGTGTCCAGCGCTGAACTGTCCATCCAGTTATTGGAGAATGGAATCAAATTTGCCCCCTTTGCTTCATTTAGGGTAACTCTGAGGGTCTATTCCAGCTTCAGGGTTTCCTGTGAGTCATTTTTTGCAATTGCTTCTCAGTTGAACTCCTTCCTTTGTCTATACTCCTCTCACTCCCAGGGGAATGTTGTTCCCACAGACACTCCCTCAGTTCTCTCCCACACAATTCTTCCTGTCACAGAGAACAAAATCTAAAATAGAGAAAAGTCATATAATACTTCTGTCAATTTAAGACTATTTAAGTAATCTCTCATGACACCAAATACTCCTTCATATTTATTAAATTAACATTTACACATTTTTTAAAATGTGTAAATATTAAATCATATGTATATAGGGTTCAAGAAGTACTACAGTATTTACAATGGAAGTAGCAGTGCCCTGCCCCATGCCTCTTGGAAGGCCAATACACTTCAATTTCAAGGATTTTAAAATTATAGTCATTATTAATTGACTTCCTAATATCAAGGACTAAGATTTAAATCTTTCATACTCATCTTTATCCATCTACTCTTCATTCTCTCATTAGCCAATCTGGAAAAATACATAGTCATAATTTTTATTGTATAAGACACTCTCATACTAATCATTTTTTTTTTTTTGAGACTAAGTCTGGCTATTTTTGCCAATGGAACTGCAGGTTTACATTGCCTGGGGTACCACGGACTCAAGCAATTCCGAGTCTGAGCTTCCCAGGTATCTGGGATTACAGGAGCGTCACCACATCCAGCTATTTTTTTTGGAACTAGGTCTCGCTATGTGCCCCTGGCGGGACTCGAGCTGCAATCCCTGGCCCCAGCTGTGGCTTTCTAGGCTGCCGCTTACAGGTATGCGCCACCATGCTTGGCCTCATTCTCATAATAATCTCTATTGCTGTGCCACAGAATGTATTTTGGTTAATTTCCTTTCCTTTCATACACATTTATTTTTTTGAGAATAAAAATGTCCTTTTACTTTTTTAAAAATTGGTTTGTTTTCCCATACTTGTGGATTTATCTACAAGTTTGATGATAAATAACTCTTTGTATGGTAAAATATATTTGACCATCATTTATTACATTTTTCCTCCTTTGGAACATCTGACATGTGTCTTGGTGCCCTTTATTCTTTCATCCCATCTAAATACTTCTTTTCCATATCTGGGTCATCTTGCTACTTTTCTTACCATTGGCCTAGGATTTACCCTTCTCTAGTGCTGACTTCTGTGTGTTTTGGCTCATAATGCCTTTCTTTTTCTTGGTTTATGGCTTTGTTTGCTGAGTGTATTTACTTTTCAAGAGTATGCTGAGAATGGGTGTATGTCTGGAATAGATTGTTGAGTTTGTGAAAGTCTGAGCTTGTTTGTCCTAGTCTCACACTTGCTTAATAGCTCTGGTAGATACAGACTTTTAGATAGGAATCATATTTTTTTCTCAAAACTTTGAAGCCATATATCCACTATTGTTTTGAGAATTATAATGTCATTCTGATTCTTTATTATTTGGAGGTGACCAATTTTTTTGTTTGCCTTTTTTGTCTCATATGCTTTCTATCAAAGTTCTTTTTATTTATTCCTGGTGTTCTCAATTTTAATAATGAGACACCTATTGTGTTCAGTTTTTACTTACCACATGGGAAACTCTTTGTGGTTTTTCTTTCTCAAAACTCCTGTACTATGATTCATGGGACATTGCTAGCATTATTTTATTGATAATTTTTTTCTTCTTATATCTCACTTCTTTCATTCTGAAATTCCTACCTTATATATTCTGAAATGATTTTCTTATTAAAAATTTTCTTCCTGGGAATGCAAGCTGTGTGGAGGACCCTCAAACTACTGAAAATGGGAATACCATTTGATCTAGCCCAAAGAACACCAAAACACCAAAGGATACCAAAACACAGGTATCAAAAGATACCTGTAGATGGATGCTTATTGCAGTATAATTTACAATAGCCAGGATATGGAAACAACCCAAATGCTCCAAAATGGATGAATGGTTGAAAAAAGATGTGGTATATTTACACAATGGAATATTACTATTCAATCAATACCAACAAATATGAAGCATTTGTAAGAACATGGATGAACCTAGAGGGAATCATAATAGCAGAAATAAGCCAGAAAGAAAAAGCAGAAATCATATGGCCTTACCTACAGATGGGATATAGGAATAACAAAAGGCCAAGAAAAAGTCAAAATAAGCTAACAAAAGAACTAAAATATTAATAAAAAAATAAAGTTTAGTCCTTACAAAAACAACAACAAAATCTTCCTTCTAGGTTTTTCCTTGTTTTAGTGACTTCTGTTTTGTTTTGTTTTGTTTTTTTTCACTTAGTAGGCAACTCTCAAATTTAATAAATTCTGTTGTCATATTTTTAATTTGATTTTTTGGTTGTTTTCTGAATACCACACCCCCTTTTTAAGAGTAGTATTTTGTTCCTGTTTTCATATTCCATTTCTTATCTCAGAGAAGGTTTATTTTGGCACCTATACATAGATGCAATTTAATGAAAACTCTTCTCAAATTATAAATTATTTGGTAATGTTAGCAAGGGAAATTCTAGGAATTGGTAAGTTTCAACAACTGGACATCAGTGAAACTTATGAGTGTGATTGTGTGATTTGCTAATATTGGCAAATGATGATCAATTTTAAAATGAACTTTGGGTTGAGTGGAACATTTCATGTCTTTCTTAACAGAAGTAATTTGCATCTTGAAAAGAATTCACAGATATTTATGCTTTGGTAGATGATGAGGCAATTAGTTGGACTGTTTACTATATATCTTAGAAAATTATTGCTTAAAGAAAGCATTATGTTGAGAGATTTTATTTTCATAATAAGTATTTCTCTTTAATTTTGGCAGAGTGCATTCATATCTTAATATTTTCATAGTTAAAAATTGTATTGTTTTTAGTAATTAGCAATTAAGAAACTGCACAAAAAATCTGAAGGTGGTTTTTCATGGTAAGTAGGAAATAACATTTTAAAAGTTATACTTTTTTTTTTGATAAAATATATATTGTCTATTTTTAGGGAAAGGGTGTTGAAATAACATATATAGATAGATCATCAGGTAAAAAATTCAGCTACATGATAATTTTTCTATTAGTATCTATGTTCAAAAATCTAAAATTGCATTGCTACAGTGTCAGTAGCAAAGCATGTCATGTAACATTGGACGCTGGGTACATCAATAATCACCAAAATTTGTATGACTGCTTTCAGAAAAAGTTAGAATAGCCAAAAAAAAATCCTGAAAAAAGAACAAAATATGATGCATCACACTTCTTGATTTCAAATTATAGTATAAAGCTATGTTAAAAATAGATAAGTAGACCAATGGAACAGAATTGAGAGTATAGATGTAAAACCAAATACATGTCAGCTAATATTTGACAAGAGAGGCAAGAACATTCAATAGAGAAAACATGTCATTGTTATAATAAATAGTATTTGTGTAATAGGCCATTCACATATAAAAAGAATAAAATCTAAACTTTAGCTTATACTACTCACAAACATTAAAATGAAATGGAATAAAAACTTGAATATAAGATTCAAACCATTAAACTCCTACAATAAAACATATGAATAAAGTTCCTTGACATGGATGTTGGTAATATTGATTTTTTAGTTATCTAATACTCAAAGCAACACAATCAAAAATAAACAAGTGGAATTTAACTGAACTAAAAAAAATTCTTAGGGCTGGGCACGGTGGCGCGTGCTTGTAAGCTGCAGCCTAGGAAACCGTGTCCCGAACCAGGGATTGCGGTTTGAGTCCTGCCGGGGGCACATAGCAGACCTAGTTCCAAAAAACTAGCGGGGTGTGGTGGCGCACGCCTGTAATCCCAACTACCTGGGAAGCTGAGGCTGGCTACCTGGGAAGCTTGAGTCTGTAGTACACCGAAAAATGTAAGCCTGTGGTTCCACGGGCAAAAATAGCAAGACCTAGTTTAAAAAAAAAAAAAAAAAAAAAAAAATAATAATAAATTTAAAAAACCCAAAAAACTCCTAGTTAAACAAAATTCAAATAATTCAATTTAAAGATGGGTAAAGAACATCAATAAACTTTTTTTAAAAAATAAGATAAAGGGCAAAAAGGTACAGGAAAAGGTGGTCTTCTTTGCTACTGATTAAGGAAATGTAAATTAAAACCACAGCAGATATCACTTCCTATTTTTTAGAATGATTATCATCAAAAAGAATATAGATAACTAACATTGGCATGTATACAGAGAAAAGGGAATATTTGCCCATAGTTGGTGGGGTTGTAAATTGGCACACATACAATGGAAACATTATAGATTACTTAAAAAATAAAAAAATGAAACTACCAACAAATTTAATTCTGTGATCATATTCAAAACAAATGAAAAATACTAACTTGAACAGATATTTGCACATCTTGGTTTATAGAAGCATTATTTACAAGAGGTATGAAATTGAAACAATCTAAGTGTCCATCAATAGATGAATAGATTAACATCAAGGAATATTATTCAACCATAAAAAACAAGGAAATCCTATACTTTTTGACAACATGGACAGATTTTAAAGGCATTCTGCTAAGTGAAGTTTACTTAAAAAGCTTAGAGAAAAAGAAAAATTCTGTATAATCTCACCTATATGTGAATCTAAAGAAAAAAATTATAGAATAAAAGACCAAACTTGTGGTTACCAGAGGCAGAGAGCAGAGGAAAAGCAACTGGGAAATATGATCAAAAGGGCTAAATGTCCATTTATTAAATAGGTATATAATAGGGTTGTAATGTACATGATGACGGTAGCTAACACTGTTATATGATATATATGAAAGTGGTTAAGGCAACACATCTGAAGAACTCTCACCATGAAGAAAAATGGTTTCCCCTTTCCTTTTAGCATTTCTTTTCATTACATCAATATGAGAAGATAGATAGGGAGACATATTGTGCTCATCTTTTCATAGTATATGTGAATCAAACCATCATGCTGTGCACCTTAAATGTACTGTAGTATACGCCAATTAATTTGCAATAAAACTGAAGAAAAAAGTAAGGAAAACCTTTATTTTGAATATCAATGACTTTTAAAGATGAAGAGTTGCCACTTAGGTAAAGTAGTGCTCAGGCACATCTCATTATTGTGTAGGCGACTTAATTTTGCCCTGTCTATAAATACCTTTTGCATCATAGGAGAGAGTTGAAAGTTCCCCTGGGCCACCCAGGTCTAGGAGAGGGCTCTCACCACACCTCCACTGCAGCTTAGTCTGCTGGTGGGGGTGTTAGCAGGGCAAGTTCCATGCCAGTGGGGTTGTAGGATCATGGAGTCTAGGGGTCTCGGGCTGGGGGACCTGGCCTCCTCCCTTATGTGGTGGGGGGAGGGTGGATGCTAAGTAGATCCCTGGGGGTCCTGAGCTAGGAGAGGGCATTTGTAGGCCCCGTCTTCTAGGCCTGACCCTGATCCAAGCCAGGCTGGGAGTAGGGGCCGAGGCCCCCTCAAAAGGCCTGGCCCTCTGGGGAACCCCCCAGGAGGGGGGAGGGTAAGTTCTTCATCACTATTGTCTCAGGATCTTGGGATCGAGGGGTCTCGAGACTGGAGGCCCTGGCCTCCCCTCTTTCAGTGTCCGGGGGTGGGGAAGGGATACACCAATGGGTCCTGAGCTGGGAGAGGTGATTAGTAGGCTGTACGTTCTAACCCCAGCCCAGTGAGCCTGCTCAGACTGGAGGTTGGAGTTGAGGTCCTTTTGAATGGCACAGGCCCTTGGTGAAGAGCTCCAGCACACCCCTGTTGTGGCCTAGACTGCTGCTGGGGGTTAGGAAAAGGGTGAGTCCTATGCTACCAGGATCTCAGGGTCTTGGGGCCAGGGATCTCAGGCTGGGGAAGCTGGTCTCTGCCTCCATGTGGACACGGGGTGGAGGCTGGGCACCTCTGCCAGGGCGTGGGATAGTGGCGGGGGGTTCTCCCCTCCGGTTTTCTCCAACCTCAATCAGACCTGAATTAGGAATGGAAAATCCAGTCTCTCCAGCTGCAGATACAATGGAGAGGAAAGGAAATAATAAATGCCCTGATTACATTCACCACCTGTATAGGATATGCTGTGTGTGAGGAACCACTGAGACAAGAAGGTGAAACCAGTGATTGAGGCAACTTGTCACAGATTTCTATCTGCATCGTCTCTGGGATGGGGAACCAAACCCCTGGTCCACAGTTTCAAGAATGAAACTCATTTACCAATCAATGGGGGAAGAAAGCCACAACGATGTGGCTGTGGCCCCATGGCAGAACTGCTAGCAGAAGAGATGAGAGGAGCTGGACCAACCACTGGGGATGTCTGTTTCCAGCAGGGAACGCCTCCACCACCAGTGCTGGGAGTTGGGTTCCCAAACCAAGATATCAGAACTGTATGGCACAGAACCGGCAACATGTGACGGAATCCAAAAAGGATCCTGGAGAAGCGCACCATGTATTTGACCTCCAATAACTTCTTGACATGCTCAGCCTGACTCTCTGCCTCAGTTACTCCTGGAGATTCAAGCAGCCTCATCTGCTCTCCAGGAGTGCAAGTCTGCAACCAGGAGAAAGGACATAGTTACAGAAAAAGAAAAGACCAGTAGGCCAAACATGGACCAATGACTTGCAGTGAGATAAACTGGAGTGCCCAGAGGGGGGAGGGGAATGATGGGGGGAGGGTCAGGGATAAGGTATACAATACAGAAGGGAGGGTGGGCCAAACCTAAGGGGAACAACAACCATACAAACTTGACTTATATTGTATGAAAACTACAAAATAAAATGAAAAAAAAAAAAATCTTTTACTTAGTTTTTCTTATTGTACCCTAATTTTAAAATAAGTTGTTCTTTAAAAGAGATTTGGCACATGGTGCATATTGGATTTTGTTTTAGGTACTGGAAATATAACAATACACAAAGCAGACAAAATCCCATGCCCTTATATTTTTGTTACATTCTAATGGGAAATGAGAATATTAACCAGTATAAATAGGAAGCATATACAGTAAAGACACATAAATTAACTAACAAAAAAGAAAAAGATAGGGGAGATAGGTATTTTAGTTAGACAGGTAGATGGTAGAGGTAGCTATTGAATTTTAGATAGGTGGACTTGTGGAAATAGCTCTGAGAGGAATTTGTGTAAGTAGAGACAGAGCATTTTCGAAAGGGGGGCAAATAGTGAAATGGTCCTGAGAAAAGAAAGTGCCTGATGTCCATAGGAGTTGAGTGTTTCTTGACTAGAATAGACATCCTGGGAAACAGTGAGAGATGCAAATCTAAGGAGTAAAGAATGTGTATGTGAGGGACAGGTTATGTAGGTTTAATGCCTTTGCAAGGTGCCAGTAGAGGAGGGTTGTGGTCTGGTAGATTTTAACAGTATTGCACTGACTGGTAGATCACAGGTATTAAAGAGAGCAAGGGCAGCAGCAGAGATCAGCTAGGAGGTTAATGAAATCATCCACAGGGAAAGCATGAGATTGTAGGCTAATCTGTATTTGAAGGTAGAATTGAGAGGATTTACTAATAGGAGAGGCCTTGGGTATGGAAAAGTAAGGCCTGATTTCATAGTTCTGCCTTGACTAGCTGGAAACATTACAGTTTCTATGAACTCAGACAGGAACACCCTTAGTGGAGAAGATGTGCAAGGGTTTTAGGGAAAACGGCTATCAAGAGTTTGGTGTTGGTCATTTCAGATTTAGGAGATGCCAAAAGCTGAGTGAGGGGACAGTTGGGTATACAAGTCTGGAATTCGAGAGGAATTTTCAGCATATAGATGATATTTAAAGTTGAGAGACTAATGATACATTTCATGAAAATTGTGACATTTTTCTGCCATTACTTAGAAGGTTCATCATGGAAGATTTTTAAAGTAATTCTGTTTTTAAGAAAATGCTTTTTTAGGATAGTGCTAAAATATCTATGAATTCTAGGACTCATTAATTTCTGTGGGATTAGAAGAACTCTATGTAGGTCTTAGTGATTGTTACACAAAACACAGATAATGCTCATGTTAAAGTGTTAAATAAGAAAGGATTATGTAAAATTTTATTCATGAAGTAATCAGAATAAAATAAAATATGATAGACAAAGGTGCAAAGGAAATATAAAGTTTTTAATATCTATTGTCCTAAGTATTGGGGGTATAGATGAAATTTTCTAACTCTTCACACTTTATTTGTTCTCCAAATTTTCCACATTTTTTTTCAAGTATAACTTACTTAAAAAGAAACACAAATGGAGATTTTCCTCCATTTGTAAATAAAATTTTCTTTCTGGGTGTTGATTAGTTAATACTAGGGTATGTAGTGGAATTTAGTTTATACTGTACTACAGTTCATGATTTATGATTATAGGTATGCTGCAATAACATAGAAAATAAAGATGAAGGACATTTAGTAATTTCATCTGGATATTAAACATAAAACACCCGTTTATCTGCAACTCATTAATACCCAGACAGGTTATCAAGAGAAACCAAGAAGAAAACAAATCCCATATCAGCCTTGTCCATGAATCTCACTATATTCAGGCTGTCCATTATTTCCAAATCAAATTGATGCAATTTCTAGCTTCTGTTTTGGTCTCTGATCTCCTTCTTCAGCACATAGACTCCCTTTGGGATTTCTTTTTTAACACAAACTTTCACCATGGGGTTTTTTTCACCTTGTTCTTCCAGACACACAGAAGGGTTTTGATTCTTCAAGGTTTATTTCAAAGTACTTCAAAGGGAGACCTCCTGAAGTGGGGTAAAATAGATTTAACAATACCAACCTACCTCATAAGACTGCTGTGAGGAATAATAATATAAAAGACTACAAAGCACTTTGTAAATATAAAGTTCTATATGAATACTTAATAATAATTACTGGGTATAGCACAATGCAGTCTTTTGTACATTTATAGAAGTTCTGATGAGTAGGATAAATTTCCCTCCTCCAGTCATTTTTCAATTTTTATAATAAAAGTGTTTTATTTAAAACCGTGTACAGAATATCCTTGTGCTCAAGGCCTTGGATGTTTTCCCGAGTAAGAAATGAAACAATGTTAGGCTGTGGGAAAAGAAGCAGGGTGTTCTGGGTGCAGCGCTCCTCATGTTTGAAGATGCTCTGGCACAGTAGGGAAACTAGAGATGTATAACCTCATGCTATTTTTTTTCTCTGAATGAAGAAATATATATATATATATATTCCCCATCCATATATATATATATCTGAATGGATATATCTATATCTATATATACATAAAGATATATTTTTTTCCCTTTTCATTGACAGTGTGGAGCTCTCTGCATTCACATCAATGGTAAAGATTTGTTTAAATTGTGCAACCCTACCTTTATTTTTGACAACACAAAGAAATTAAACTTATGCTTTTAATTTGCATTAGTTCACAGGCACTGACATTAAACAGCTTCAAATTTCTTGTGTTCTTACAAGTTTCTTTTACCAGCCCCTTTACAGCTTTGATCTTTGGTCTGTATCCTCATTAGCAACCAAAACTTGCAAGTAAATCATTCTTTCAGCATCAAGGCACACTCATGATTGCTTTGGAGACCATCTACTTAAGATATTAGAGTGCTCATTAAAAAGTTTTTTTTTTTCTGATAAAAGTAGTCATATTTAGAGATAGTCTTATAATCTCCATAGTGGTCCCCCATTGTACTGACTATAAGGATTAACTTGATTAATTTTCCAAAGCACAAAACTATTCCTGTCACATGAAAATATCTGAAAACAGAGGACAGTAACTCTGTTGGAAGGCAGCTCTATCTAAATCTCGAGTCTGGAAAAAGGAAAATCTTTTGGATAGATTGATAGTTCAGTTTAATGTGGGAAACTCATAATCTTTTTATCCTCAAAGATATATATATATATATATATATATACACACATATATATCTTAAATATATATATATATGATCATTTTAGTCTTCAGTAAATATTTCTATTTCTGGTAAATTTCATACACTGTACATGATGCTGGAGAAGTTAATGGTAAATGATGTATACATAGTACATGGCCTTCAAGTGATCAGAGTCTTAAAGTTGAATCAGACATATTAACTTGTAATATGAATAAGATGATATAAATATTATAACAGAGATTTTGGAACAAAACAAGGTAGCAACTGGGAGGAAGGAAATATTCTGGGGGAAGTGAAAAAAAAATTCATAGCAGAGGTGACATTTGATTTGAATCTGAACAGATGATTAAACCTTTTCCAAGCATTTGAATTTGGGATTCCTAAGTGATTTAGTGAGTATGGCATAATTTGCAGATGGTGAGGATTCAGAGTGGTAAGAGATTTACTACTATATGGAAAACAATCTAATTTATTTATTTATTTATTTATTTATTTATTTTTTAATTTTATCATTATATTTTATTTTTTTATTTATATGTAAATTTCACAACATTGTAATCCCAGGGGTTTACCCCCCTCTCCCCTCCATCTCTCCCCTCCTTCCCTCCTGCTCAAAGTTGTGCACTTCAGTTTGGTGCTTAGCTTGTTTTGACTTTTCCTCAAGACTTTTGTTTATTTTTTCACTATATTCCATATATTAGTGAAGCCATTTGGTTTCTGTCTTTTTCTTTCTGGCTTATTTCTGTTAATATGATTTCTTCTAAGTACAGCCATATTGTTATAAAATCATTGAATTTGTCATTTTTAATTGATGAGTAATATTCCATTGTGTATATGTATCACATTTTTTCATCCAGTCATCTGTTTTGGGGCATTTAGGTTGCTTCCATGACCTTGCGATTATAAATTGTGCTGCAGTAAACATCCGAGTATAGGTGTCCCTTTGTATCCACATTGAGGTCTCTTTTGGGTAGATTCCCAATAGAGCAATTGCTGGGTCAAATGGTAGTTCCATTTTCATTAACTTGAGGGTCCTCCACACAGCTTTCCATAGTGATTGGACTAGTTTACATTCCCACCAGCAGTGTAGTAGTGTTCCTTTCTCTCCACATCCTCGCCAGCAATTCTTGTTGCCCGTTCTTTGGATGTGGGCCATTCTTCCTGGTGTAAGGTGGTATTTCATCGTGGTTTTGATTTGCATTTCCCTTATTGCTAGTGATACTGAGCAATTTTTCATGTGCCTGTTGGCCATTGAACAATCTAATTTAGAAGTTAGTGAAATGGTTCATTTCGAAATGATCAGTAGCAGAACTCACAAATTTTAAAATCCCCTTTCTGGGTTTTTTTTTTTTTTTTTTTTTTACCTCCATGTTACTTAGACATGTATTTGTGTGTGTGTGTATGTGTGTTTGTTTGTTTGTTTGTTTTTTAGATATTAGATCTTGCTATATTGCCCAGGGTAGTCCTGAACCCACGGACTCAAGTGATTCCTAGCCTCCACCTCCCAAATAACTGGGATTACATGTGCATACCACTGCACCGAGCTAGAAAAGTATAGTTTAATTTTCAAATATTTGAAGATTTTTAGATTTCTTACTGTCACTGATTTTCATTTCAATTTTGTTGTAGTCATACTATATAATCCTGTTCAGTAGCTTCCTGTGCAGATCCAGTCATTTTATCTACTCCTCATTCTAATCTTTTCCACTTTAAGGCAGTAGGAATTCCATGATCTTTTTGTACAAATGCTTTCTCTTCCATAGTCAGAAAATGGCCACCATCACAATCAGGGAAGTTGTGAACCTCACTTCATGAGTTCCTCTTTTCTCAGAGATCACAGAAATTAGCACATATGCTGGAGCTGATTGAATCATGTGAACTCATATTTGGGTTTCTCAGATTGGAAAGATGATTGAAATCATTGCTAGTCTGGTCAAAAATATTTCCAGCTGGTGATCATTAACAAAATTTCACTTTCTTTCTAAACCTATTAATGGTACATTATTTCCCATGTTTAAAATCTGTCTTTTCTTTGTTTTCAAATATATGTCTTTTTAAAAATTATTTATTCCTACTGATGAAAATATAGCTATTGTTTCTATGGACAAGTATGATTTGAAACTTCATGGCAAAATGATTGAAATACAGTTCATCAATTTTAAAAAATTGTCTTCATTTTTCACTCTATATAATACATTTTTACTTTTAATAATAATTAAAAAATCTTGACATAACTGTGATATATATTTAATTATTAGAAAGTATATCTATTTGACCAATGATAGAGCCTATATTTGTGATATTTTATCGAACATCTTCTCATCACTCAATCTGAAATCAGATTGTTTACCATTACTCAAATATAAATCTTGAAAAATGGAGCTGGGAATTGAATTGTAATGACCTAGGACTGTACATAGAAACAGCTCATCTCTTAAACCAGCCTGAGAATGCTTTCATTTTATAATTCTGATCATGAAAAATTGAAGACAATTTTTTTGGGTAAAGAGATGGATACTTCACCTTTAGTGTGACTTAAATAGCTTGTGATATTCTTTTACTTATGAGGGGACAAATAAAGCTATAAAGTAGAGTTTAGGGATATCTTTAAACCTGAGAAAATAGCATTGAAAATTAAAAAAATTGACTAATAAAAAATTAAATTACACGAAATGACCACCAATAAAAATCTAGTTATGTGAACAAACAATACATTTTATATTTATTAAAACTGAATATTTTAATCACCTCATATTATGAATATAATGAATATGATCTTTTTTCTCAAACATTATAAATTTCCAACAATCTACAGAATACCATTACAACATTATCTTAGTTATTTGCAAATACAAAATCCTCCATATCACTGTTAAATTTACTTTCAGAACCCTTAAATTTTTATTGAAAACACATCAACTAAATATAAATCTGACTCCATTTTCAGGTAGAGTAAATGGGCAGCTGTAGGAATTCTGAAACAGTACAAACCTGTCCATCTCCAAAATTTTCTTCAGAAATCTAAAATTCCTTGAATTAAAACCTTATGTACAGAAAAGACATGAAAACCTGAAAATTATTAACCAGTCGTCATGTTAACAGTGTCCAGTAGCTTTTAACTTATAAGTAGGTACCTAAGAAAATGGAACTAAAGTAGGTAAATGTTGATTCTGGGGAAATGGAAGCTGAGCTCTAGTGAAGTAGACCTACAGAATGGTTGATCCCATAAAGGCTACGGGGCAGTAGAGAGCCCACATATTGAATAGCTTGGGGAAAACTGAGGTTCAAAAGAAAGGTAGCAAGAATAAAAAATTTTAAGAGGCACTGCAAAGAACAAAGTTTAAAAACTTAGTGTTCCATTTTCTAGAAACAATCAAGAATATATTTTGGGTTATATGACAAGTTTTTTGAGTAAGGGTTTTAAAATTTTAAGTAATGGTCCTGGCAGGAAGCTAATTAAATGTCTTGGTCTTGATGGAATGGCACATTAATATTATCATTTGACAATAGTTTAATGAAGGGAGGGGGGTGTTTATTATGGGTTGGTTGTGAGGAAACAAGAAATACTGCAGAATCAAGGGAAAGTAACAGCTGTTACCACCCCAGGCAAGAACAGTAAGGGAGGGGCCAATATTTGGCACCAAGATTATCACCCAGGCTAGAAGAGATATGGGGAGGAAATTGCACCTAAAGACAACACAGGAGAGGTCTGCCTGACAGGAGTGGTGCTTCTGGTTGAGGGATCCATTCACTCTCTTCCTTTTGATCTCATGCCAGGTTCTTCATTAATCAGGTCATAAAGAAAGCCAGTGGGCAAAGGAACCTATTATAGTTTATAAATATTCTCTTAGAGCACAGAGCAGAATGGGGGAAGGGTAGAAAAAGTATTTATGGAAGCAAATGAAAGATATCTTGTGCTGGAAGGAAAAAATCTTTTTCTAAATATGTGAGAAAAAATATTTGCTTTTGGAATGGATTTAATAAAAACTTTCACATGCATAAAAACTTTTTAACAATATAAAGCAAATTCCAGAAAGTCTATTGTGAAGATTTACACCAAACTTGAACTACTTTTCAATGGAATGTGTCCATGTGTTTTATATAATATGTACTTGATCAGATGTAACACCTTTACTTAGGTTACCTAGGTGGTAATGAGTACATACTAATCATATTTCTCTAATTGTAATGTTTTCTAACTCAAATTAGAAAAATAATATTTTTATGTTGTCTGGAAAAAGGAGAGATGAATTGTTCAGCATACTTTATGTTGGAGAATTTTCAACCTGTTTACACTTGGTAGCTAAGAATGGCTACCATAGTAGCCATTAATAGTACTAAAATAAGTGATTTCATTAGTGTCACATATAAATTTTACTCATGTTATAAGAATGAAAAAGAAAGATTATGTACCACCTATACATTCAACACTTGTAAAGAAGTCTTGTTTTCTCAAGTATTAGTAGCATTTATTGTTATTAATGCTATTTAATAATAGTATCATTTCCAGTTCTCAGGAACATAGATTTAAACTGTGTACTTGGTTAGGAGAGGAACTAGACTTTAAGAATAAAGATTTGAAAGTGTATGACTGTTATTATTTTTCTATTTTGCCATGACTTTGGTTTTATTGTCTGTTTGTTTTTTATTTATTTATTTGGTAGGAGTGGATGAAGGATAATTAGCCCAAGTAGTTTCTGAACAGTTCTGTTAACATGCTTGCCACCTTAATATAAAATGTACTGAAATTGCTAAGTACCATAAGGATTGGTTTGCTGATACTCTGATCTTGAAAGAGTAATACTTGGGAAAAATATATCTAACCTGGTCTTTTCCTAGATTAATGTAACAATTCTAAAGTTACCTCTTACTGAGAATCAAAGAGTAAATATAAAATAAATGAGATCTCACTGCTGTATTATATATGTAGTATTGTTGTGGAAAGCATGATTTGTTTTTATGACTATCATGTGTGGGTAAAAGAGAAAGAGAAAACAAAATCACAGTTATAAAGTGTTTGGATAATGCAGGTATTATTTTAAGCATTTTACACAAAATTATAAGTATTTCATCCTATAAAAATCTCATACTATCATAGTCAAAGGATATTTTTTTTACAGGCAAGGAACTTTCTTAAGTACACATAGCTAGTAAGTGGATTGAACCCAGGCAGTCTGACTCTATAGTTTGGGTTTGTAATTTGATTTTACCTCTTATTGAACTTGAACAGAGAATGCCCAAATGCATTCTTTTTCTTTTTTTACTCTGTATGACTGAATACATATATTAAAATGGAATAAGTATATCAATCATTATTTTATTTCTGAAGCTAAGAGAATACTCTAAAGTGACCTTCAGTGGAATATAAAAAAATAATATAGACATTCTTTAGACCTTTCATTAAGTCAAATCACCCAGTCAAGGTTATTGACTATGCAGAACAATAAAGATAATTCCAACAGGTTTATTCATTTACGTGACTAGGTCAATGAGGAGAGGCATGTTTAGTGAACTTATTACTTTGGCACTGAATGCTTGTTAAACATGTTAGTTTCAGCATTGTCTCCAAAACAGAGTGATACTTGGAAAAAAAGTCTGGGTATTTGGCTCTCATAATGAATATTCTTGGTCTAAAGGAATTGAAAATAAGCTGCTGAAATTGAAAAAAAGAAAAAGCAGAAAAACACACTTTTGGGGGTGCATTGCTTTCAAAGAAAGATGGTTAAGTTAATATAAAATATACTGAATACGTTTGGCCAACTGTTTATAATGAAATGGGGAGATGCAGACTCCATAGGAAAGGATTTCCGCAGAACTACTGTGGCAAAGGTAGGAAAACAATCCCTGTATCTAATATCTGTGAACTTTGCACAAACCATTCAATTAAAAAGATATTCTTTCTTTGATCTGGAGCCCTCCTTTGCAGATTGACCTTCTCTGAGTGTTTTTATCATTGCCCATATTTAGTAACTTTTTTTATTTTGCAAAAAACTCCATGCCATTTTATTTCAACCTTTATTTAAAAAATGTAAAACATGTTAAAAACATGTAGGCCTGAGCTTCAGATACTGACCTCTAAATTTATAAGAAATTGAGAGAGGGTCAGGATAGAAGTTCATCGTTCCTTCACTCCTGGAGAAATAAGAAGCCCCAAACATGGCTTTGGATTAGAAGAAGTGGGCCCTAAGAAGAGCAGGACACCATTTTTCAACACCAGCCCAAGAAACCCACACCTACACCCCTCCTCTTCAAGGGAGAATATGTATTTGAAATTCTTGAATCTTGCACAGGAACATGGTGCATGGCACATATGGCAGGCAGCTAGCTGACCAAGGAGGGCTAGGGCCTGGCCCTCTACTTCTTGGCAGGCAAGATGGGGCACAACCCAACTGCCTCGTCCTCACTCCCCTCCTCTTTATTCTCTTCTTCTTCAGAAAGATCATTGCTTATAGTAACAATTTGGTGCCGCCCAGTGATCCACACAGGGCCAGAGCCTGACTTAAGACCGAAGGTTACCGGTGGCTGGAGCTGGAAATCATCCAAACTGAGCGTGGGTTGGCAGAACAACTTGAGATTGGCCACAGGGACTGTAGTCTCCTCGTGGTCATGGTTCCTGGCTACTATTTCCACCACGTTGCATTCGTCTTTGGCCTCTTCGGTGAGGCAGAGCATGGTCAAAGCGAGAATGTGCTCTACATCTTCCTCTTCTTCTACCGTGAAGGTGAAAGAGCAGGTGTGGCCGGAGAGCTCACAACCGAAGAAAAAACTGTCCACTATGACGGGAGCCGGGACCTGCAGACCCCCAAAACCTCCTGCCTGGGCTCGGCTCCTCTGACTCAAGAACACCAAGGCGGCGGCAGTGCCAGCGTCAGCAGCCATACTGCAAGGGCTATATCTATTTAGTATTTCTTTACTAAAGTATCTTTGGTGGTACCTTGTTCAAGTATTTTTTGTTGGCACCTGGAGAAGCAGTGAAATAAGCCATGCTTAAGAATCCAGTATGTTACACTGAATATGACATAGAAGCTCTGGAATAATAATTTATACGAATAGGGCTATGAAATACCAAGGAGTCACTGAAATAGTTATGATAGGTATAGCAATTGGAGACTTAAAAGCATATTTTTAAGGACAATGGGGTGAAAAATCAATGCAGAAAGAATCGGGACTTTCATTTTTCACCAGAGCACTAAGGGCACATCAACACAGAAAGGAATCTACACAATTATTCACCACCCAACATATCCATAGTTATAAACATTGTTTCTCAGATATTTAAGAAAATTCTAGTTCCTCCTTAAACTGACAGACAGTTAATAAATATTTAGAATAGATAGCAAATCTTGAGTTCAAGGGAGGAGTTTCCTTTGACAGAAATAAAGAAGAATTTCAAAGTTAGGGTGAGCTGGAGCAGAAACAAAATGCTAAATGCTATCAAATCAAACCAGGAAGTAAGTAAATGGCCTGTGGTGGCAGGGTGGAATAAACTAGGATGGGGTGTGTATATTGGCCTCAAATCTGGGTAGAAAAGGAGTTCAATTTGAAGTCCTTGTGTGAGAAGTCATGATAGCCAAGAGGGCTTATATTAGGAATATAAAGAGAGTAACATCAGAAAAACCACTGGTGCAGTCCACCAAATTAACAGATTGAAGGAGTAATGAGAACATCTTAATAGTTTCCAAAGAAAAATTGGACGGAATTTAAGTTATTACATTTAAACCCTTTGCTAAGTAGGAACAGGACTATTTCAACTTGTTAAAGGACAATTACCAAAATCCTGTGCAAATATTTAAGTAGCAAAACATTTAGAAGCATTTTGATTGAAGACAGGCAAGAATGCATGCTGTCAACCTGTTATTCAATATTTTACTAAAAAATCTGACTGATGTATTAAAAAGGAAAATTTTAGAAGTATCTTAATGAGGCCGGGCACGGTGGCTTGTGCCTGTAAGCTTCAGTCTCTGAAGCGGCCGGGGCTAGGGATCTTGGTTCGAGTCCCGCCTGAGGCACATAGCGAGACCTAGTTCCAAAAAAATAGCTGGGCGTGGTGGCGCGCGCCTGTAATCCCAGCTACCTGGGAAGCTGAGGCTGGGGATTGCTTGAGCCTGTGGTACCCTGGGCAATGAGAGTCTGCGGTTCCATGGGCAAAAATAGTGAGACCTAGTCTCAAAAAAAAAAAAAAAAAATAGAAGTATCTTAATGAGAGGAAGAAGGAAATAAAGTAATTTCATTTGTAAGTGATAGAATATATGTCAAATCTAAGAAAATATGCAGACAACTGTTGGAACTAGAACAATAGTATAAAAGGATTCCTGAATGCGAAAAATTAGTAGTAAATCTGTGCAACAGTAACCAAATATAACATCTTGTAAAAAACAACTATTACTAAAAAAAATAACAACTATACAGAAATTACTTCACAAAAGATGTGTAAGAGTTGGATGAAAGAAATTACAAAATGTTATTGAAGGACATAGTAAATATGAAAATTACTATAGTTCTAGGTGGAAAATTCAAAATAAGATTATATCAGATTTCACCTTTATAAAATAAGTCCACAAATGGAATGCAATTTAACATTTTGCATGGAGTCAGACAAACTGAATCAGAAATCTGTATGAAATGTGGCCAAAAATAGTTAAGAAAAAAGAAGAACAAGGAGGGAATATTTTGTACTAGTATAACTTATAACATTCTAAAGTTCTAATAATTGAAACACTGTGGTACAGACCTAATGTCAATCATGTATGCTATTGCAATATTAGAATTTAATTGGAAAAATATATAGTATACAATATTAGGAAAAGGATGCGTTGTGTAGAAAGTACATTAAATTTCATATGAATTCATTTGTCAGCTTTTACTCCTATTTAGTAGTATTTTATAACTTCTAAAGTATTTTTACCCTAAACATTATCTTTTCTTAAATAGAAATTGACCTAAATTCAAAATTTTTGGTCTTCTTTGTTTAGCCAAAGTGTCTTTTATCAGAATTTAAAATCGAAATATTACTGTGGTAACTGTCCAACTTAATAAAACGGAGTATTTGAAATTCTGGCAACATTTGATGATACAAACAATATTCAAATTTTCTGTATAATTTCATTACAAGATTCCAATTTCAATGTTGATCTCTTTTTCATGTTTTATATATTTTCCTCAGGCTATAACATATTTTAATAGTTGAAAACAGAAGGGAAATATTTAAAAATAACATGGTATTTATTTCAAAAGCCAACTCATAAGCAGATCCATTTCTGGTAAATTAACTATAGATGGAAAAAATGAGCAATATTCTGTGATTTATAATGAGTTAAAACAGACCCATTCATTAGGGGTTTATAAAAAGTTATGTGACATTGAAAATGCTATTAATCAATAACTTGTACACAACCCTCACACTAAGGCAGATCTTGTAGGGAGCAGGCCCTGGTGCTTACATGTTGGTTCCAGACTAAGCACTTGTGAAGGTTTCTGAAATAAAGATTCCCAGAAGCACCTGAGGTAGCCCACCACAGGTTCTAGAGGTCAGCCCAAGGCTTCACTTGTAAAAAGCCCCCTGAAACTCTTGGGCAAGCAGCGTTTGACCACATTTCAGGAAAGGTGAAGCATAGAACCAGGGGGATTTCCTTTCTGGTTTTTCTTGACAAGTAACATTGTCATCTTCCTCTTTCTTATTTTCTATTCCAAAAATTGGAAGAGGTAGGACACTGCCAGTGTGGGTTAGGAAATTCTGATCTCTTTATGCTCTTAATACCGAGATCCTTTAAAGTATAGTTACTATTTATTTGAGGTTCTCTATTACTTTATGCATGAAACTTGATTCAAAAGTGCTGATTGTTTAGTACAACTTTTCCAACAGTATCTGTCCTCTGGGTCTTGAATATCCAAACTGGAATTTGACCTAATATTCAGGAGTATAGGGGATGCTGACATGAATTTTCATACTGGTTTTTATTTATTAGATAGAGCTAATGTATTTTAAAGGTGAATGTCTGTACATTGGTTACGAGCAGTTTCTAGAAAAATTATTGAGAAAAGAAACTATATTATTACAAGTTCTAAGGAAGAGTTTAAGTTCAAATCCCTTATTGAAACAATATATTCATAAATGTTTGAATGCTTGATAAACTAGATATAACCAGAAAGACCCACACTCCAGCCAGAACAGCAGATATGATTCCTTCCCTATTTCTTTAGTTAATTATTTGACATCCTCTTCAATTAGGCACATTCATCCTCTAAAACATCATTGGGTCAGCTATTCAAAATTCCTGGAGCTGTATCCAAGAATGTGGTGGTGAATGGTGGAACAGACCACCCACAGTAGGTCCCTGATCCATGTTTACCCTGGCCTTGACACCACAGTGTCACTATTGTGATTTATTTTATTGCATACAGTGAGGACTATGCATCTTCATTCAGTCATGAAATTTTCGTAGGTCACATTTTTTGTATTTTGATTCTAAGTTATAGCTTTTGCAGTCACACTCATATGTAGAACACTTAATATTTTTGTCTAACGGGTGAGGTGAAGAGTCTTAAAAGCATTTCTCAGTCATTACTCAGGAATGTCTCCATCCCAGTTTTGAGATTCTTCACATACCATGGCAAGTTCCTCTTTGTATTCCATGGTGTTCTTTTCTACCAACGACCCTTGGTCAGACCATCTCAAATCCTGAGCACGGGGAATTTGTTAGGTTGAAATTCTTCTAATTTTAGCAGTTTTCTTTTGTGATAGGAAACTATTCTCTTTCCTCCCCTATGATGAGCTGCATTTCAAGAGGGTAGCAGTAATAGCTGCCTTCATCATGCCCCAAATTAGATGTTTCCAACACTTCCCCTGTAGTAAATGACATCCACAGGCATTTGTAAAACAGAAGAGACCCAGCCAATAACTCTCAAAACAGAAAAAAATGGGTCATGGTGACATTTGTTTTCTGAATTTCACCATTATGAGAGTAGCAGAGTGGCAAACTTGTGGCTAACAGGTGGAAAGAGGCTGTCTTTGTGCCAGGGACTAGCATGGTATTTTGAAATTTTTGTGCTTGAATCCATTTAAGTATACCAAATTTTTATTTTTCTTTATGTCTCTTGCTAGTCTCTGTTATCTTACATTCATAGTTGATTCACATTTACATACCTACCTAGCTCCTAAAACAATTTTTCTTCTGCACACCTCCTCAAAATTGAATATTGATTATTTTTTTTTCTTAAAAAGGAAAAGCTTAACTTATTGTGCACACTACTATACAAAATAACCTTTCTTAGTTAATCATATATCAAGCAATTTTATTTTATCTAATAATACCTAAGTTCAGTTTTATATGTTAACCTTTGGTATTAAATTCATCTATAAATAGAACAGGTTTGAAATATTTTTCTTTCTGCAACAAATATTTGCCAACTTTTAAACTATTCGACTGCCCCTATGAAAACTATGCATTTGGTGATGGTAATTATCAGAAATATAACACTAATGCTAAAGGTCTTCATTTTAACTTAAGTTTTTTTTCTAGACTCTGGTTATTTCAAGTATCAACTGTAAATAAGAATTTCTCTCAAATACAAATATCAATAATCTAGGAATCATGAATAATGAATCTGCTTTGTAGCTAAATGATATGGCAAAGGCATGACCTTCTTGAATTTCCATTTTCTTTTATTCAGACAGAGACTATAATGGTTCATACTGATTTTGTAAGCATGATATGAGAAAAGCACATCTTTATAATATATTATTGAATAGCTGAACTTTTAAAAATTGTGTGTAAATTGATTTTTTTCAGGTTGAATTAGGAATTCAGATGAAAAAATATTTTTAGGAAGGTTAAAAGTGATTTATGAATGGTATTATTCTTTCTTAATGCTGTGTAGCTTTAGAATAAAGTTTAATACATCATTTTTCTAGTAGAAAAATATGTTATTGAATAACAACTCCTTAAAAATGTCCAAGCAAAGATTTAACACTAAGTTGCCAAGAGCAAGTCAAGTCTTTTCAAAAAGAGTGTTGGGAAAACTGGACAATTGTACACAAAAGAATGAAACCAGACCACTCTTTAACACTACACACAGAAATAAATTAAAAATGTAGTAAAGATTTGTATGAAGACCTGAAACCATAAGACACATTAAAAAAAACCAAAGAATAGGAAACACAATTCTTGGCATCAGCCTTAGAGAAGCTTTGGGGACCCACTCTAACCACAAGGGAAACAAGAACAGAAGTAACCAGGAATAAAAAACTCCTTTAGTCTCTAAGAAACTATCATCCAAATTTAAATATACCCTTTGAATGGGAGAAGGCATTTGCAAATTACAAACTAACAACACATTACTATCCAAAATTTTTAAAGAACTCAGAAAAATCAACAACAAAAAACAAAGTTTGATTAGAAAATGGCAGAAGATATTGACACTTTTTTGAAGAATATATATAGATAGATGGTCAACAGCTACATGAAAAGATGTCCAGTATTTCTTATTATTAGAGAAATGCAAATGAAAGCAATAAGCTATCACTTCATACTTGTGAGAATGGTGATTATTCAAAAAAAGAAGAAATAATGAACATTGGAGAGGTTGCAGAGAGAAAGCATCCCTTGTACATTGTTGATGGTGATATAAATTAGTGTAAACTTTATGAAATATAGTAAGGAGATACCTTTAAAAATTAAAAATATGAGGTTTTTTTCTTTGGATGTTTTCTTGGTTTTTGATATGGGCCTGTATTGCTATGAACCTTCCTCTTAGGTATGCTTTAGCTGAGTCCCAGACATTTTGGAATGTTGTGTCTTCTTTGTCATTTGTTTCGAAGTAGGTTTTAATTTCTTCTTTAATTTCTTCTGTTACCCATTCTTCATTTAGTAGCATATTGTTCAGTCTCCATGTATTGGATATTCTTCTTGCTTTCTCTTCATTGCTAATTTCTAGTTTGATGCTTTTATGATCAGAGAAAAAAGTTGGTATAATTTTGATTTTTGTGTATTTGTTTAGGTTTTCCT
>PVHY01010982.1:39910-49929 GCA_004024945.1 Uropsilus gracilis | reverse complement strand
GCTACGAGCCCTAGGCGGGACTCGAACCGCAATCCCTAGCCTTGGCTGCTTCATAGGCTGAAGCTTACAGGCATGAGCCACTGTGCCGGCCCAGAAGGAGGCCTGTGGTTTAAAATGGAGAATCCTGTGGGGAGGAGGCTACAGGATAAATGAGCTGGTCAGACTTTTCCCGCCATTAGCCCATTGGCCCAGCACCTGTGACATTGCGCCCTCCCCTTGACGGTATTGCCTGGCCTGGTGGGTGTGCGCGTGCGTGAGTGGGCTCAGCTGGGCCTAGGACCTGATAAACAGGCAGTGTCACCTTGGGGGAGAAAAGGAGAGACACAAGAATGTGAAGAGAACGACAGGAGAGCAAGAGCATGACAGGGGAAGAGGATGAAGATTCCTGGGGGGCTGGGCGGGAGGGGCTTGTTTATCTCCTAGTCCCCCTGGCCTGCCAGGCCCATGCTTGCACCACAAGGCATAGTGGGCTGTGGAGGACTGGAGGCCCCAGGCCTGTGAATCACATGCAGCCTTGTAAACCAGCTGTGACCTCAGTGTGAAAAAACGCTTTTTCCTGAGGTAACAATGAATTGAATTGTATTTCAAAATCAAATCATTAGAAATGTGAAAACGAGGGAGGGGGAGGGCAGCAGGGGAGGGGGAGGGGAAGGGAGAGAGAGCGCTGAGGCTAGGCTTCCTGGAAATGATATTTGAGTAAAGACCCGAACTGAGAGTAGATATGCTATTGACTTTTAAGAGCTCTTGCTCTTTCCAGCAGATGTAGAGAGGAAACCGGGTCAAAGGTTGATGCAAGGGAGGTCTATGGTGGACCCCTTCATAGGAGAGAGGTGGCTATTGTCCTGAGTCAAATTCTCAGCCTGAGAGAGGCCAGACTCCTGGTTGTCTGTAGCTAATCGCTGGGGAGAGGTAGTGGGGTCTTGGCTGGTTGGAGCTTTACCAGGTTAACTCAATAACGGGACAGTAAGGTCATAAGGACCAGCTTCCAGGGAGCTTGTGACAGACTGGCCCAGAGGCAGACCAACAAAGTAGCTGTTAATGGAACAAAAATCTTCTCTTTCTATTCTTCCTCAATGTGCATTCTTCTGGTGAACTGTGAACAGGGTGTGGGAATCTGCCTGCACCCCCAACTCTAAGATCTAGATCTTGAACCTTTCGCCACCATGCATTGAGGATTTTCGTGCACTTAACTCCTCATGAGAAATCAACAGTTTCACCAGATGTTCAACTGAGATTCCATGATGTGTTTTGAAGCCAGAGGAAATTTGGCCTTCTTGAATTTTCTAAAACATGCATCATTGGCCAACAGGTATATAAGAAAATACTCAACATCACTTGTAATCAGGGAAATGCAAATTAAAACCAGAGTGAGATAGCACCTCCCACTGGTAAGAATGACCATGTTAAAGAAAATGGCAGCAGCAAATGCTGGCAAGGATATGGAAAGAAGGAATCCTCTTAGACTGCTGGTGGAAATGCAAACTGGTCCAGCCATGTTGGAAAGCTGTGTGGAGATTCCTCAAGTTACTAAAAATAGATCTACCCTATGATTCAACAATTCGAAGGAATTTTCCCAAAGGACACAAAAGACATAAAAACACTAATTTGAAAGGAAACCTGCATGCCTATGTTCATGGCAGAATTAACAGTACTGCAGCAATAGAAACTATATGGGAATAACCTGAATGCCTCCAAACAGAAGAGTGGATCAGGAAGATGTGGTCTATATGCACAGTGGAATACTATTCAGCAATCAAAAAAGATGAAATCATGCCATTTGCAGCAATATGGTTGGAGCTGGAAGAGATTATGCTCAGTTAAGTAAGGAAAAAAGGAAAAAGAAAACTATTAGATAGTTTCACTTTTAGGAGGAATCTAGGGAAACTGAAGAAAAGATCAGGAAAAAAAAGACAAAAATAATGGTAGATCAGAGGCACACCCTAGGGCCGGGGGAGGTCAAACAGGAGGGAAGAGCATGAGAGACTCCCTGAAGGGAGAAAACAAATATTGCACAAAAATGAACAATGTGGCTGGGCATGGTGGCACGTGCCTGTAAACGGCAGCCTAGGAAGCTGTAGCCAGGGCCAGGTATTGCGGTTCAAGTCCCGCTCAGGGCATTGTAGTGAGACCTAGTTCCAAAATAATAGCTGGGTGTGGTGGTCCATGCCTCTAATCCCAGCTATCTGGGAAGCTGAGGCTGTGGATTGCTTGAGTCCGTGGTACCCCGGGCAATGTGAGCCTGCGGTTCCCCAGGCAAAAATAATGAGACCTAGTCTCAAAACAAAACAAAACAAAACAAAACAAACAAACAAAAAACCCAGAAAACCAAAAACCAATGTAAGAAAGTAAAAAAGTTTAGTCAGTAATAAACATAAATGAACAATAAAGCATGCACTGATAGGACATTCTCATCGGTCAGTACTTTCTCAAGGTCCATAAAAGTAAATTGAGGATTACAATGTTGTGAAATTTATATATAAAAAACAAAAAAAAACCACAAACAAAAACAAAAAACAAAAACAAAAAAATAAGAAAAAAGCAAATTGACAAAACACAAGTCTCCTTGCTTTGAAGTGAACATTGCGCATGTGAGGAGACGAAGGTGGGTGGAGAGCGGTGGAGATTTACAGAATTAGGTTAGAAAAGTCAGCTTTCCTTAGCTTCGCAGTGTTGCGTGGGACTGGCCCTGTGGGAGACTTTCAATAACGAGCATTCTTTGTGACTCTACAATTATTTAACTTCATGCTAATTTCCTGACTCCTGCCCTAAGACTCCGGGCACAAGGGAAGTAGACCATGTGTCTGAGGTCTTGCAGTGTGAAAACACTAGAGCCAATAAAAAGTTCCATGTTGCCTGAAGCCTAATCTCTTGCACGAAATACTAGACCCAAATGGATGGCGTTTCAAAGGAGTTGATTAAATAACGTTTTCACTATTTGAACAATAAATTTGAGGACTTTGCTTGAGCCTCTGAGATGGCTGCTGAAGATGCTCCCCTCCTGGTGCTCACATTCTTGTCCAGTTCCCTCTACGGTTCCTAGGGCCAACATGGGCCACCAATAGAACCTTCTGGAAATGATAGAGTGTGACTTAGGAGCCAGGACTTAAAACACAGCATTAATTTCATCTTGCTTTCCTGGGATACTTCTTGTGGGGGAAGCCATCTTTCCCTGAGCAGCTCTCTGGAGAGACCCAATGTCAAGGAAGTGAGGCCTTTGTCAACAACTAGCACCAACTTGGCTGCCATGTAAGTCAGCCATGTTGGAAGCAAACTTTCCAGGCCACTGCAAATGACACAGCTACCTGGACTGATATCACAGTGACATCACAGAAATGCTCCAATCTAGCGTCATCTAGGTGAACTGTTCCCAAATTACTTACAGAAACTATGAGATAAAAATGTCATTGCTCACCAGTGAGAATGGCCCATATTAAAAAACCGGGCAACAACAAGTGTTGGCATGGATGTGGAGAGAAAGGAACAGTCTTACACTGCCGGTGGGAATGCTAACTGGTTCAGCCACTATGGAAAGCTGTGTGGAGGACCTTCAAATGAATGAAAATGGAGCTACCATTCGATCCAGTGATCCTGCTGCTGGGAATCTACCAAAGGATACAAAAACACTAATTAGAAAAGACACATGTATGCAGATGTTTATCTCAGCACTATTTACAATAGCCAAGATATGGAAACAACCCAAATACCCCAAGAACTGATGAATGGCCAAAAAAGATGTCATCTCTCTACACCATGGAATATTATTCATCAATCAAAGAAGACAAACTTATGTCATTCACAGCAACATGGTTGGAGTGAGAAGGAATCCTGTTAGAGGAAATAAGCCAGGAAGAAAAAGAGAAATAGTGAATGGGCTCACTTATATGAGGGGTAGAGGGAAAACAGACAGACGGACAAGGAAAAGTTAAAGCTGCCAACAGAATTAAAGGATAGAGCAAGAGGGGGGAGGGGGGTAAAATTGGGGGTGGGGAAGGGCACAAGAGATAAAGATGGTCCACGGGTGACAAGGTGATGGAAGAACCTCTGGGTAGACAATGAAATTGTGTGTGTGTGTGTGAACAGTCAATAAAAACAATGCTATCGCTGACTTGTTTTTACTCATAACTCTGTTGACGCCAAATGTGTGGAGGTTTTCTGCACTGACACCAATTCTCTGCATACGAACCTGGTGATCAACATTTCACTCAATTCTGATGCACTGAAGACTTAGGCAGACTCCATAGGGTTAGGGTTTTATGCCCACAAGACTGTCCCCATTTCAGACATCCGTAGCAAGTCCTAGACCACCTATATTTATTTCTGATCAATCTGTTATAGGTTGATGGTTCCTGGTATCCTTATCTTGATCATTTGCTGGATTATTTCTGCATAGAATACAAGAAATACTGAGGTTTACAAATTTATCGTAGCGAATATAACTCAGGAACAGCGCAGGGAAAGTGACACACAGGTCAAGATGTGGGTGGGTGGTGCTGTGTGGAACTACCATGCCCTCTCCGGGTGCATCTTCCCTCAGGCCCTGGGGTGCCTACAAGCTCTGAACCCCATGGCTAAGGGGTTTTTATCTTGGTTTCATTACAAGTCACAACACTGCCTTTGGTGATTGAACTCAACCTCCAACCTCTCTCTCCCTGCTTTGCCCCATCCCCCATCCCCCCAGGAATTGGGTGGAGTGGGATACATGGAATGGGGGAGTCAGGTCTGAAGTTCCAACCCTCCAATTACGCCCTGGTCTTTCTAGTGACTGCGGTTTTAGGAGCTGTGTGCCAGCAACAGCAGACAAAGACCAAATACATATTTCCCATTATACCATATGCCACAAGTTTTCAGCTGCTGGACTCAGTACTCAATTTTTCAGTAATTGATAACTAATCCAGATGCTGCCATGGGAGAGGGGTGCCACCATAATAGCACCCGTAAAAGGTGGGTCTGAAGAGGAAAGGAGGGTTGGGTAAAGGGCTGTAAGAGAATTAATGAAAATTTGAAGACTATTGGAGACTCCTGAAATCAAAGTCTACCAACATTCGGTTGTAGCTTCGCATTTTCAGAGACAGATTTCTCCTGGCTGCTGGATGACTGATCCTTTCTCTTCTTTGTTTGGAAAAAGTTTTGTTAGAAAATTTCCAGGTTTGCAAAATGCATGACCCCCTAAGCACCAAGAATGGTAGAAGCCCAGAATTATCTACATTCTTCTCTTCAGTTGACTCAGTTATTCAACAAATAGCTATTGGGTCTCCATCACAGGCTGTGAGCTGTCTTGGGTGCAGAGCACCATGGGAGCCAGACAGAGAAGGCCTTGCTCCTGGTGCAGGCTTTCAGTGTGACCATCATGATGCACTCGGCTGAGCAGCAACGGACAAGAGCTCTTGCTGCTCATGTTCTCACCAGCATTTCATGCTGATGGAATACTGGGGCCTTACCAGTCCAATAGGGTATTGCACCTTAACTTAAAGAAAGTAATTAATTAATTTAATTTAATTAGTTACTATAGAAAATCAGTTGTGACTACAATAAGTAGTAAAGAATGTCAGTCCTTAGCTTTATTTTTCGCCCATTTATTTCTTTTTCTTATTGTTTGCTCACAGAGCTCGTGTTTGTAGGCATGGTCCTCTCCCCCCCCCCTCCCCTTCCCTGGTCACACCAGTTCACCACCCCCCCCCACACACACACACCAGTTCCTTTCTTGTCATCAGCTGCTGGTTGATGATTGACCGGTTGGTCTCTTTGTGTTCTTTCTGAAGCAGTGTCCTCCTGGATGAAGTCCTGCCTTTCTGGGGGGGACTGCAGACCAGGCTGCTCAGTTCTCCATGAATACCCTTAGGGCAGGTGGCCCTTCTGAGCATGTCAGCAAATCTCCTTACTGACACTTCTCTGTGGCTTTGTTTTCCCATTGAAATGGGGGGTCTCCTTGCTCCTGTTGAAAGTGTCTGTGGGTGGGGAGCCTAGCATAAGAAATGTTGTCAGTGTTTCCTGGTAACATGTTTTTGCTCTCGTCCACAACCATCATGTGTCTGGGAGTTCCAACCATGCTTTTTTTGGGCAGGTGATGAGTGGGTTCAGGACCTTTATTTCTCTGTCTCTTCCAGTGAATCTGTATCTGGGTTGTTGCTTTTCTCATTCAATCATTAGCTTTAGAATAAAGACTCAAACTCTTAAGGGCAAATCTCATCACTGATCCTTCCATAGTAGGAGGAATCCAGAAATAAAGGCAAGACTCAGCATCTTCTTAGGAAAGGTGCTTGCTCACTTTCATGTCTTAGGGTGAGACACATCAAGGTCTGTTCACCTTTTAGGGTGAAACTCCCAGTCTCAGGGGTCACTGCTTAGACTGGGGGGTAGAAGAACATGAGAAAGCAGTAGTTCCTCAGTTGTGGCAGGTGTTCAAATATTGGCCCTGCGGGAGATCTCGAAGGCTGTTGGTTTGGGGCGCACCCACACCCTGGAAGGACACATCTTTCCTGGGAAGGCGGAGCTTGAGATCCCCTATTCACCCTGCCCTGGTGGGGCCAGACTCACCTTGGCTCTCCTCCATGTTGATGTTGTGTTTGAGACTTCATCCTTTCCGGAGAGCTTAGGAACGACTCCAAGTCCAGACAGCTATTTTGCTTTCTTGGCTGATAGGTTCTTTTTTGTGTCCTAGTTAAACACGGATATGCCAGCCTGCCTCTCCACTATCCCCTATGAAAAAAGAAGGCTGGGTATGTAAACATGGCCTCTGGTGTTTGTCAGCACTGGGGAGAACATCCATTTATTCGTAGCAGACTTGCTGGCATCTGGGAAGATACTCCTGGGTCACGGTGTGCCAGGTCCCTTTGGGGTAGGCCAGCACAGCCTCTTCTATCAAACGCCCTGGCATGAACCTGCCCGTGTCCACTTTAACTCATTGTTTTGGGATAGTAATGATGTGCTTATCTTGCATCCTCCTGGCGTTTATCTGAGGAAGGGAGGTGGTGTTTAAGTAGGTTGTTTTGATACAGGAAGCTCCTTTTGATGAAAAACTTGATCAAAGCCCATTACATTGTGTTTGTATAAGACAGTTCTCCAAAGAGCCCCAGAGGGGCGAGACGGCTGTGCAACAGACCTGAAGACTCGGCAAATCCACAGCAAGCCTGGTGTTCAGTTCTGCATCGGCCAGCACGAAACTGCTTGTTGCACATGGGAGCTGAGACCTTCTCAGGGGCTGGTCAGAGCTGAGCTGTGCTCGAAGTGTGAATACACACCCGGTTGTAGAGGCTCAGAATAGAAAAAGAAAGTGAGAGATCTTGTTCATAGCTGGGCACGGTGGCACGTGCCTGTAAGCAGCAGCCTAGGAAACCACGGTGGGGACCAGGGATCGCGGTTCGAGTCCCACCGGGGCCACAGAGTGAGACCTAGTTCCAAAAAAAAAAAAAAAAAAAAAAAACTGGGTGTGGTGGCGCACTCCTGTAATCCCAGCTACCTGGGAAGCTGAGGCTGGGGATTGCTTGAGTCCATGGTACCCTGGGCAACGTGAACCTACAGTTCCACAGGCAAAAATAGGGAGACCTAGTCTCAAAAAACCCCAAACAAACAAAAAAAGATCTTGTTCATGATTTTTTATCAATCCCATGGTGAACCGATATTTTTGAAATAGTGTTGGATATTAGAGTATTATGAAAATTAATTGCAACATCCATTTTAGCCTTAATTATTTTTATAGTAGCCACATGGGTATGATGCCTGTGACAGGCTCTGGAGGCTGACATTAGGCTGCTTTTAGTTTTCTTTTCTTTTATTATTCTTTTTTTCTTTTATTTCCTCATATATATTCTATATCGTTGTCTACCCCAAGGTTCTCCCACCACCTTGTCACCTGTGAACCATTGTCGTCTTGATCTCTTGTGTCCATCCCTTCCCCAATTATATCCCCTCCCCCTCTCTTGCTCTGTGCTTCAGTTTTGCTGTCAGTTTTAAATTTTCCTTGTCCATTTGTTTGTTTGTTTTCCCTGTGTCCCTCATATAAGTGAGATCACCCAGTATTTCTTCCTTTCTTTCTGGCTTATTTCCACTAACATGATTCCTTCTAACTCCATCCATGTTGCTGTAAATGACATGTTTGTCTTTTTTGATTGATGAATAATATTCCATTGTGTACACAGACCACGGCTTTCTGATCCATTCATCTGTTTGGGGCATTTGGGTTGTTTCCCTATCCTGATTATTGTAAATAGCGCTGCGATAAACATGCGAGTACAGGTGTCCTTTTGAATGAGCATTTTTGTATCGTTGGGGAGATTCCCAAAAGTGGACTTGCTGGATTGAATGGTAGTTCCAGTCTCAGTAGTTTAAGGGTCTTCCACACCTTCTATAGTGGTTGGACCAATTTGTACTCCCACCAGCAGACACACGAGTGACTCTGTTACTGGTTCTGAGGGTCTCTGACATTCACCCATTAATTCCACACGAACTTGGAAAAAGCCAATAACTGGTTTCAAGTGAGGGACATTTATTGTGGATCTTACAATAGGGTAGGAGTGACAGCTGCCCTGAGCCACACTCCTGGGGTGAGAATTTTAGGGGGGATCCAAGTTTTAATGGTTTGAGCACCAGGATGGGGCAGCAGGGCAAGCAGGATCAGGCCTGGCCAGGGCTTCTTTTTAATCTTTAAAGAATTATTGATTTATTGATTCATTGATTGATTGATTGAAGTGCTTTTGCTTTACTTCCTTATTAATTGTTTGGCAGTATAGGATTCCTCCCCTCAGGTGTGATTGCTATAGCTCTCCCACCACTAAAGTACCCACAGCTCTCCATCCACCACAAGTCACTCTGCCCTCTTCTTACCTCTTCTCCCCCCCCCATGTCTCAGATCTTTGTTTAATTTTCAAGGATCAGTTTTAAAATTTATTTATCTTTGTCTTTCCTTTGTTCTCTGTATTCTGCATATAAGTGATGCCATCTGGCATTTATCTTTTTTTTTTTTTTTTTGGCATTTATCTTTCTCCTTCTGGTTCACTTCACTTAGTATCAGCCATTCCAGCTGCATCCATGTTGCTACAAGTGACAGGAGCTTATCATTTTCATGGCTGAGTAGTTTTCCATGGTGTTATATGCAGCATATTGGCTGACTCAGTTTTAGAGTTTGGGTTTCAGGGTCATTAAGCACCTACAGGTGTTTTACCTGGTCTCATGGCTACAACAACCCCTTTTCTCCCTCCCCCTCCTGCCCCACCCCACCCCCATCCCAGTTATGTAACAAAGATCAGGTGATTCTAATAACACAAACAAGGAATTGCTTCCAGGGCTCTGCAACATTTCTTCTTAGAGGGTTCCTCCTGTGGGTACTCTGTAAGTTGTTTTCCTATTAGAAGGGAAAGTGGGCAGGGTGTGAAAGCCAAAATTTGTCCAGGCTTGATTCTCTACTCCCAGAACAGATACAAAGAGTTAACTCACTTTACCTCAATCAATATGGTTGAGTAAAAAGGGCCAGCTATGCCTTTCAGAAATGGGTAATCAATACCTTGTTCAGACATGTTACCTCCCTGGACTGCTTTTATATTTGGTTCAGATGATTTAGCAATTTGCTCCAATGCATATTTGAGTGCTATGCCTTTTGGGGTCTGTATCTTCATTTGAAAACCAGGGTTTCAATGTTGCGATACAATCCTTTTGGGCTTAGGACTTTATGATTCTGTGGTCAAATCTGAGCCCTTAAAAGAAGGAGGAAATCTAGATGAAGCTTGACATTTGAAGCTTGATAGGACTTTCTGAAGATAAAATCTTTTTTCCGATATTCCTGCTGAAGGGAAGTCTGAAATGAACCCGAGAGAAGGCTGAGCAGGCAAAGAGGGGCAATGCTGCCTCCTCCTGGGTGAGTGGGGAGCTGCGGGTCTAGTGGGTGAGCCTGTGCATCACCCCTGCAGAGACACTGGGTAGGGTGGTGATCCCCCTCTCCCTCCCCTCCCCCTCCCACTCCTCCTCTCCGCCCTTTCTCCTTACCTCCCCCACCCCTTTCTTCCCCTCCCTCCCTCTCCCATTCCCTC